>BNST01003113.1:0-85400 GCA_019650275.1 Xylocarpus granatum
GATTGGATTCATATGTAAGGGAAGGGTCTTTCTCCAGTAGCTTAGACATTAGCCCATTTCTATAGTTCTCGAATGTTTCATCTTCGAGTCCTTCCTGCATCGCATACATAATGTAAAACGAGGAAAAGCTTGTGGAGATCAAGTATTTACAATGCACAGTTCTGAACATAAAATGAGAGTCCAAACATTCTGTGTAGACACATAGTTTACACTTCAAGCTTTCTTTAAAGCGAACAATAATTTTTTTTTAAAAAAGGCTTCTTAAACCTGGCAGTACACAACAGACAAACTTAGAGCATGTGAACTATGTTCACAAAAGCAGCTCTAAATTCTCACTGTATTCAGCCCCACCAGGATGATTCTTGGTAAGAGTAGATCTCTATGCACAACAAAGCTACTCTTTACGCCCATTATTTAACAAAATCTTTGAAGTAGAAATAGAAATAATTTAAACAAAAGTCATAAGATAACTCCAGACCCACCATACTAATCTATTTAATTGTTTATCAAACTGTTTATGTGCAATTCTTAACATAATTGATTCACCAGCCATTAACTTTTTCCTCGCTATGCTTCATTTAACACACAAGAAGATACACCTCATCTTTCTATGATAATACGTGATGTCAGAGAACTTATATGTCATAGAACTAATAAGTTCTCTGACAACCTTTCTCCAAAAGGTGTAAAAGAAATAAAGCAATCTTTTCTTTTTATGTTTTTAATGTTTTAAATTTAAGGAAGAGAGAAAAGTATGAAGAATAAATGGATGAAACATAGGTTAGAGGTAGAAAGAACTGTTAGGTGTTGAGAGAACTACAAAAAGAACAATCATAAAATAGATGTTTTATCAGGTACTTTTGGAGTTCTAAAACGTACATTACAGTAAAAGTTAAATTTTTATGATTACCAGCAAATCATCCACGCCACTAATAAAGTTGTCAACTCTATGCTGCAAGTAGAGTGGGTTGTACTCGGAAGATTGAACACAGAAACAAAACCCCAAAACTCGATATGTTACCCGTGGGCTAGATTCAACAACATAACCAAGCTGCTCCTTTGTCCTGCATTCCAAAATAAAGACAGACTGTGAGTCAACATTGATATCAGTGAAACCTCAGTGCCACTAGTGTCAATGATGGTTAATTCTTATGTCTTGCATCCCCACAAAATAAATTAAGATAAAGGAAAAACAGTCGCTCCTTCATACAATATATGTAAGTAGTTAGCTCCACCAATTGGATTATGTCCAAGAGAACCATTCCCTATTAATAGCCCAACTTTTTTCTGTCTCTCTCTCTCTTTTTTGTTTTTTTAACCCCTTTTTAAATAAAATTAGCATTCCTTGTCCATTCCAGGATATGTTGGAGCAAAAAATGAACAATTGAATTTCTAACTTAAAAACCTCTCCTAGGTAATTAATAACACAACCACCTACATCTTTCATAAGTAGATGAGTAAATCTACACTATAAAATATATATGCAAACTCATCCATAGAAATTGATGCTATGTTTTTTACTCTCATTTATTGCATTGATAAATTCATTCCACTCCTCTAATCACATAATGCCAAATCAATTTATATGGGTGTGTTTCTATAGATAATTTGTGTTTTATTATTATTCTAAGAAAGTTAATATCAATAAATTAATAAACACTAATAGCCTAAGAATTTTCACAACTAAAGCACATGGAGGTGATCTAATCTGGTCATAAAAGCACACCATAAATTAAGAAACACTTGTAGCCTTAGCTAAGATCACCTTAGCTGATTAAAACATGGCTCTCTAATGATTTCATCGAAAAGATCTACCAAGACCTTCAATTTCGTCGATTCCATTCCCTTTTCCTGCTCAATTTGGAAATATAGCTGCAATGCAAAACCAAAACACAAAGCAAGCAGAAACTTGAAGAATTGAATCACAAAAAGAATGAAGCCTAAGGAAGAATCATGCGGTGTCCATTTCAGCTTACCTCTACCACAGAGTTTGTTTCACACTTATTCTTAACACTGACATTTCGTACAAGGTTGGCACCAGAAGGAAGACAGATTACACACCCTTGATGCCTCAGTTCAATTGGTAGTGGTTGTACAGAAAAGTTACTTTTAAATATATTAGATATGTGAATCACTTCTTCTTCTAACAAGTTGCCATGGCAAAGGCCCTCAATGTATAGCTGTTATATATGCAAAAACATTAGTGTAGTTCCCATTCTTACACCAAACAAAGAAATCTACAACCGATACACCAAACCAGAAGCCCAAAATTAATGAATCAAGTTGATTTCTATAACAGTTAACATGACATAAATAAAGAAATGGAAATACCACAGGAATATCTGATTAGGTTGATTTGTAGCTTGACCCCTGACAGATGCCCCAGAGATTATAAGGCACCTTGCAGCAGTTTCCACATTTTTATCACTCAATGTCTTTCAATGTTATTCAGCTTACATTTATGCTTCAAGTTAAGAAAATAAAACAAAATTGCATACATTTCAATCATTAAGAAATGTAAGAAATTCAAGCTTAAAACTATATATAAACTAAGAGTCTTCATTAGTTGCAGCTATCTAAGAATATAAATGTTTCTTAGGTAAGACATTGAATTAAGTTGATGACAGGTTCAATTTTTTATGTTTCATGCTTAAATCACTACTTTGTTTCCTTTCAATCAATTATCTTTCTAAATGGAAGCTACAAGTAGGGTTCAAGCCAACAAGGCCAGCCTAGACAACAACTTCACTGTCCATCCTTTTTTTGCACTCCCTTTTCCCTTTGCTTCTATAGAACACCAATTTCAGCGATCAAAGAAAGCTGCTTTTGAAACCTAAAATAGGCCGAATCAAAAAGGAGAAGGAACAATAGCTCCCTGACTGTGAGAATGCAATTGAGATATTTAACATATAATTTGATGCACAGAATGCTTCTCCTTCAGAAATTTCTTCTGCCCAGCTACACATCATGTAAGCTTGAGGAAAAATTCCATTTAACAAGAATTTGTGGCACACTATAAAAAGTCATAATTTGTTTAGTAATTAGCATACCTGTGAAAGAAGCTCAGGAATGAACGCTTTCAAATCAACAAGAGATAGGTCACGTAGTATATCCAACTTGTCATCTACATCATAGAAACTCTGACATAGAACTTGTAGTCTCAAATATGAAGAATGACTTAGAGGCTTAATATTGGTGTTTTTCAAACTTCTCTCCACATCTTCTTTAATCACCTGGTAAATTCTGTGTCAGTTTTATAAAACAGAAACCAAAAACAGGGATAAAACAAATTGACTCCTAACTAAATGCAACATCCAATTTTGTATCTGATGTACATTTGAGTTATGGAAAAGATTAACTGAAACATAACAGCATTAACTATTAACAATCAGTTGATTGAGTATAATTTAATTATATCATGCATAAGCAGCTAATCAAACACCAGCCTTGCTCAGCTAGATAGTATACCAGTTTCCCTGAGAAGCACACACGACTAAAATTTCCAGTATTTGGGTTGATAAGTACTCTTCAGTTACAAGCCAATAATAAGAATAAAAGAACCAAACCAATCCCACAACTTCTCAAAAAGAAAATGATAAGAATAAAAAACAAACAATAGATGCAGCAAGAGAAGACATGTAAAAGGTAGAATGCAGAAATAAAATAAATGAATGGTACACGTTACCTTGAAACGATCATCAGTTGGCAGAAAGGATTTGGCTATTGCTAAAACCTTAGATAAGAGAACTGGAAGCTTATCATTAAAACCATAAACCTTTAGTTCCAGCTTGCCACTGGAGAAAGACACAGAAGTTTCCAACTTGGCAACACTAGCCTGGAGACAACATGCAGTGACCTTGAATGTCATACTTGTGAATATAACTTGAGTAAAATGAGAAAAAAGGTACCAGAATAAAGTAATCAACAAGGAGTTAAATATAGACATGAATATTTAAAAACATGTAAATAAAACTAACAAGAAATTACACTTTCCCTTTCAACTAATGAAATGTGTGTAAGAAATGTATAATGAACGGGCAGTGGAGGTCTCTCTGTTCATTGTGCTGGCTTGATGAGGCCCAAATTCAGGACAAATAACTAGGCATCTCTAGCCAATTGGTGGACTATTTTTTGTGATGGTGCTTCTTGGTTTCCTTCAACTGGGTGATACATTTAATACTTTTATTTTTTAAACGTTTACAAAGCCAAAATCCATCAAACTATGTTCACTGAGTTTTAAACTGGGAACTATTGCCAGACCCCATAAAATTGATGGTTAAAGAACTTATGGGATATAAATATCACATGTAGGTAGCCCCGAGGGGTTTTGATCACCAAAACTCTTGATTGAATCCAACTGTCTTTACTATTCAACCCAAACCCATCAGATTCAATGGGGTGTTCCATGTATCCCATCTATAATACCAGTCAACTTGGCAAGATTAATATAAGTGGAGAATGAAGAAAAGAGATCAGACTTAAACAAGTAAAACATCATTCACAAAAAAGGTAAGCAACTAACCTGATATATAATTTCATTAAGCTCATCTTTGAGAAGTAGAACAAAAAGTTGAGTCAAAAGACAATTCTTTGCATTATCATATCCTCCCTTCATATCTATGCGAAAATAAGTATTTGCACGGGGAAGTTTAAAAGTATCATCGAGCTTATACCACAATTTGATTAATGGATCATCAAGTATACAGGTTGGAGAAGAGACAGTTGCAAGATCATTAGATGTGTTATTTGCTTGAATGGAAAAATCAACTGGAATGAACTCATTCTTTGAAGGTAGTTGTAATGAAACATCAATTTCATGTGAATTCCTCCATAATTCCATCAGAGATGGGGAAATATCTTCTTCGGTAAAGAATGACCCAAACCAAGGCTCACATTGAGAATCTGGAACAGAAAACCAAATTGAAGTGAATATTAGGTCAACCATCTCTAAGAAACAAAATAAGGAAGTTTGCATTCAAATGAGGACAAGGGATGAATGCTTATCAGATATAATTCACAGGTCCTAAAAACAGTTATACACAATACTATCAAGTAATGGAATTAACAGTTTGCTTATTAAATTACCTTGCGACCTTGTAAATGATTTTGATAGTACATCAACCCTCATGTTTTCTGGTGTGAAGAAACCCAGTACATATTTTATCATTTCCTCATCCCAGACCTTGTACACATAGTCTCCGTAAATGACATGCTCAGCGGGATAAATGTGTAAATTCTCTGCAATAACAAAAAAATAGATACAGTTAATTTGAAAGACGGTAAAATCACTTCTAAAAGCTGAAACTCCTCATTCAATTTAAAGTGGAGGGGCACATAAAGGAATGAATAGAGATATGCATAATAAGCAAGTAAAAATCTCTGACAACATAAACGCCATCCAATTGTCCTCCCAAATACGAAGCGTCTTCCCATTTTCCCACTTTTGTTATCCTTATCCAAGGGAAATCTACAAAGGCACTTTCAGGCCTACCTTTATCATCATATTCAAACACTATACTCTACAAAAGAAAATGAGTCATTTGCTTTCCAAAACCTACCTAATGACATCGCCTTAAAGACTTATTAATCCAATAAGAAACACCACCATGAATCTTGAATAAGGAGAGAAAATAAAGATAAATGGTCAACAGCATCAATAGTATGAGTCTTCCACCTTTCAGGAAAAAAAAAGAAGTGATCTAATTACAAAATATAAGGAAAAAGAAATTCAAAGGCCAATTGAAATTGCACAGAAGTCTTAATTCTCAATTAAAAGATGTATACCGTGTAAAGCAATCATATAATCAAATCAGAAACATTAATCTCAGAGGTAGCACATGAAAAGAGTAGAACAAGTAGAAAGTCAATAAAGCAAACCTGCAAGTTCAGCAGCATAATCATCTTGAGGTTGCTCTTCTGCAAATCTAAATTCCATGTTTCCAATATCTTGGAGTTCCTTAAATATCCATTCTTGAGGATAAACTTGATTCAATAATTTTATGTATTGATAAACGAACCCAATGATGTCAAAGATCTGAAAAATTAATGTTTTCAATCCACTTGGTTAATATACATTATATACCAAAGAAGTCAGAGCAACTGCTAGAAGACAGGCAACTAGGCCACACAAAGAACAAAGCCCTAAGAAACTAGTAAGCCCTGAATTGGCCACAGGGGAAGCAATAAATAATAAAGAATCTAATAAGTCCTACACTTCCTTTCAGCTGTGCTAGTCCTTGAGCAATTTAGATGAACACACAACATCTTTACAAATAGCAAAGACATAACTGATCAATCACACCAAAAATGCATGAATGATCATCATCCAGCAAAATTTTTAAGCCAAAATTGTCATCCACGGACCTGAAATTGCAAACTTAACAGAGATCCCTCCCTGAGAAATTTTCGGTCAATTTTTGCTCCATGCAACAAAGAGAAGATGCTTCACAAAATGGGAGATACAGTTAATACCTTTTCCAATCCAGAATCTGTGAGGTGTATGGACATAGAAAAAATATAGGCCATGGAAGATCGGTGCATTCCTTCATTGCCAACACCTGCGGAAACGGAAGTTGCCCACCCTCTACTTTTAAGAAAGGAATGAAAGCTCCCTTTGCCCTCTGAAAATACAAACAGTATGCTCAGAAGAAAAGTTAAAGCAGAAAATAAAAGTCGTAAATCTGGGTAGGGAATCCCCGGAAACTAGCAATATGAGGACCAGGATCAGGAAGTTAAGCCATTCATAATGGGCTGCAGGGAAAGTTAATTTTGTTTTCTATAGTTTCTATTTATGAGTTCTATGCTCAAATGCAAGTTGTCCCCCTAAAGTCCAAACAAAAGAAATTTTCTTGTATGAATTATTGCATTAACAAGCAGATCTTCCTTGCTACAGACAAATACCAGTTTGATTTAGTAGTTCCCCTCAATATAAAGGGACGCTTTGCAGTAAAAAGAAAGCTAATATGAATATAATCTCTTTTCTTTATGATAACAATAGATATGCAAACAAAGGAAACCCAGTGACCATAAGCAATGATGGCACTGTTTGCAATAGATTCAATGTTCCATTCAACATTCCTTTTTCTTGACATATAGAAATGTGTGCACATGCATACAATTGCTATCTTGAATGCAATATATTTCATACCATGTCCCAGAAGATGGGCTAAATAATCTTCAGATTTTTTCAGATATTCTTGACGAAGACATGGCAGTGTCCATGTTATATCGAGGATATGAACATCTTTAACAGCCTCCAACCTATATACTTTACCAGCTTTCCAAATAGGCCCTTCTACTGTAAACTCTGGTTTTATTTGAGGACCTTTTCTGACATCAGCAAACAACTCCACAACCCAACTCTGAAGTGTATCCAGAGATTCTGCAGCAAATGCAAGCAATACTATTAGCATCACCTCCATTTAAATGTCAATACCCTCAAATTTCCTACCAAGTCGACAACAATATCCATTATAAAGTTGCTTCTACGAAACTTACAGCACAAAGCATGTCAACTACTGTTGACTTTTATAGAGTAGAGGATTCATTTTAAAAATAGATGTGCTTCTGTTTATTCTCGGTTTTTAACTATCTACATCAGTTTAAAGAAGGGGAAACCAAAATCAAATTTAAAAAAAATGTGAATCCCAAATAATATACATCGAAGGAACCATTTGTATTAAAATTATTTCTTAAATACACTAAGGCTTTGTTTTGTATTGAGGTTTGGAGGCTTTCAAGCCACTGCTACAGTGAAATGGAAGCACTTGACTTTGAATATTAACAGCAAAATGTGTAGTTCCCAGTAAAAAGTGAACTTACCAGACACTTTTTTGGCTTTCTTTCAAAGTGTAACATAAGTACCACAATCCCAAACAAAGCTTGAATAAGGAGTCAGAAGGCCAATCATCAACATTTAATTAGTTTGACATTTAGCAAACAGCAAGATGTTGTTCAGTCTACTAGACAGGGAGCAAACAGCAAGATGTTATTGAGTTTGATAGACAGGGAACCCAAATGTCAATTTTTCCACAAGGCCCATGATTCACAAAGCTTGAGAGTAAAATATTACAAAACTTGTGTGCCTTGTAAAGCAGTCAGGCTTCACCTTAAATCATGATACACCTAACTGTAAGTTTCATAAAAGGAATGTACAACACTGGAAAGTAATTGGGTGTGAACCCCAGTTACAAGCAATGGACATGAAATTGACATATTTCACAATCAACATGGAGAGTAAAGCTTTGTGATAGAGAAAAGGGGTTGCCACCACAACTCCACAACAGACATCAACGAGCTCAACAGCTCCAATCCTTAACTATAGGTCATCATCATCTCCACAAACCTAACTGCTGACACCACTTCGGCAGTGCCTATCATGCTGCTTGCACCACCATCCTCTCTTTTAATTAGACTGTATATGATTATCATCACCATATTCACCGCTAAACTATCACAATAATACCTCCATCACTGCAGGACCACCACTGCCATGGTATCCCACTCCACTTTAGATAGCACTACTACCTTTTCAAACTACATAGAATTCATTATGATCATTCTATAAACAATATCTGTGCTTCCACAAGCAACTTTGTGAAATTCAGTTCAGCTTACTGCAATTTCTAATGCCAATTGCATTCCTTCTAATCATGAGCAGTACACTGTATAACATATAATTTACAGATAGCAAAGAAAAACAGTACCTCCTCCTATGACAACTAGCTTCATTAGTCCACCATAGTAATAGTCCCTGTAAAATTTCAAAATTTGTTCCCGCAAATTGATTCCTTTCTCCACAGCATCGACCAGGCTCTTTTTGTTTCCTTAAATGAAAGCAAATAAATGCTTCATATAAACAGTTAAATATATTGTACAACAAATGAAATCAACACAGGTGTGAGCTTACCCCAAAAGAATTTGTTAAAAGGGTGACCAGTTCGTGATGTATGGCACTGAAGCTGTTGAAGGCGGCACGTATCGCTTTGCAATGCCTGGTTGAATTCTATCTTACAAAAACGAGAAAAAAATAATAATAATCTGTCATCCATATTGATTCACATTATGGCATAACAATCAGCAATAAACAATATTCTCATGACAGCTATGCAATAAGAATTATAAAGTGGACATAGTTATTAACTGTGTTTTTCTTAACAATAAAAGGAAACAATACTGTTAGGTAAGAATAACACATACCTGAATCTACAGCAAGTACCTCACGCTCCATGGCTTCCATTTTCACAAGGGGAGAAATGAAAAACTGTGAAAATCTGACAAGGCCAAAAGGCAACCAACATAAACATCTAACCAATCCCCTAATCCATGAAGGCAGTACAAGATAACTATCATTTAAAGGATTAATTTTTAAGAAGATATCTATGACTTTGGTTGACACAACTTAAATATTTGGAAGTATGGGATCAGAAATCATGCCATTGGCACCACCTGCTACAAAATAGAAACAAACACCCTGCCATCAATAATATTCACTAGAAAAGACATTAATGACATGGAAAATGAAAAACATAAACAATAACGTAAGGATAAACACAGCTATCAGTAAAATATGAATGATGAACATGATGTAGTGGAAAGAATGAAATAGTGAACCAAAACATAAAATTTTTCATAAAACTTTAAAAACCCCAATTTTGCTAAAAGAATAGCAACTCCTCTTGTTCACATAAACTTGTACTTGTAGCATTAATATTGCATGTTATAACCCAGCTTCATACGTAATGGAACCCAAGGACTTATTATCAAAATTACATGCATAAAAGAATCAGCATTTACCTCATCAAAGCACCCTTAAGAAACTCTCGTTTGACTTCAAAATGGTAACAGGTATGCTCAGTTTCGGTGTATGCATTTGATGAACCTCCATGCCTGGACAAGTAACTATCATACTAGCACAAAACAGAGTCAAACTGGCTGGCCCAATTATAATCACCTTACAACACACAAATCAACATCATGCTTAAATTAACAGGACATGACAGTAGCTGAGGCATGCATAAAATTCTAGAACAAAAATATATAATCAATAGAAGATTCAATGAAAATGAAAACAAAAGAAAATGTATTTAAAACAAGAAGCTATTAGACACGAACATTTTAAATACTTTTAAATTTTCTTTTCCCTTTAGTGGCATCATATTGCCATTCTAAATAACGATTTTCATGAAACTGATTTCATTTCCTATCTTTTGCCTTTACAAAATATGCTAAAAGAAAATAACATAAGCAGACTGACCTCATTTTCATCAGGAAATTCAGTACTCCCCATGAAAAGCATGTGTTCTGCAAATCATAAAACAATCTCTCAATAAACTCATAAAATGGCGCTTTTATGACACTCGAATTATAAAGTATCAATTGAATAAAAATGACCTAACCTAGAAAATGAGCAAGTCCTTGTGCCTCGACAGGATCACAGAAACTTCCCATTCCTACACACATTGCTGCAGCTGCCTGCGATTATTAAAACGAAAGATTCCAATCACTAAACCGAATATATTCAAAAATCTAGAAACTGAAAGTATATAGAAAGTTAACCTTCTTAGTTTGAGAAGAAATGCCCTTTCCTTTCAATTCCTTTTCGTTATCATTTCTTTCATCTTCCTCTTCCTCTTCCTCATCCTCTTCCTCTTCGTCATCCTCTCCTTCATCAACAGATTCCTCCTCAGGTTCTTCGTCTTCGGTGTTTTCCTGGGTTTTACCGTCATTAGAGTAAATCTGAGGATCGTGAACAAGCAAAGCACGTAGACCATTCTCCAGCTCTAACATTCGATACAGTCTCCTGTCGTTTGGTGATTTTATCACAACATCGTCCGACGACCAAATGCAACGATTCCCTCCCATCGTTTTTCCTCACCTTAGTTCAGACTACACGACACAGTGACTGCCACCACTCAAGTTTCTACGTGACACAGGGTTTTGATTTTGTGGCCTAATCCACCCAACACTTCCCTCTGTGTGTTTTTTTTTATCTCCTAAATGGCCCATTTTCAAAATCCAATCTTGAGTTTGGCTCAATCCAAAAGTTAAACTTAATTTTGGCAAGACAAACATGTTTATGGACCAAAATACCCCTATTTTACAATTTTTTCTTGTATTCAGTTTGCAAAGGTCTGACACCTATCCATTTGGTCGACATCCTCGACAAAATATTAAAAATCGTGATATTAATTCTATAATACATTTTGATAAAATATCGAGATTTTCAATAATAAATTTGAAATTCATTTAATTTTTTTCAAATTTTTTAAGTTGTATTTGAAATGATAATCATGCATTAAACTTGTATATGATGGTTGTGTATGAAACGAACATCTCTTTGCGATGTTCAACTGAGAGTACAATGTTGAGATATCCCGTAATACACAGACTCAAGACCTGCGAATTTTACTAGAAACAAAAGAAAAAATGGCGGATTAACAAAGAAGAGGAAGAAGGTCATGCTGGTAAGAATATGGTCGATGAAGACAACTGAGCGTACTCTTCTTGGGAATGATTGATAATTACCACAGGGGTATGGTAAAACAATAGGCCAGAACTCTCAGCAGGCCAGTGGCCATGGCTACATAGAGTGGCTGAAAATATATTGACTGTCCTTCTCAGTGCTGCTGTGGCAATTTCATAAGTAATCTCCTCTCCAGCACCAACCTTGACTGGCGAAATTGTTTGTTTGAATTTCTTTCCGTTTATAATAAAATCAGCAATTGGTATGGAAATACAGTTGAAAATATTTTTAAAAAAACAAAAACAAAAAAGGGTACATAAATGATTGGTATTTTCCTGCAGTTTCATCAAGTTTCAATACAGACCAGAGCCGAAACCTTTTTTTGAATTGAGATTGTGGGATTTTTAAGTTCAAACATGCATTAAAACTCTACATAACAATGTTGGTATTTTTGTAGCACAGAACTAAGATTGCTTTAAATCTTACATGTGTGCGCCCGAGCATGCATGTGTATTGTTTCAAAATTATCAACTATCGGATTTAATTATCTAAGTATTAGTATTTTTTTCATTAATTACGAGCAACAACGAAGCACAAATAAAATTTTAAAAAATTATATTCAATTAAAAAAAATTTATCACCGTTAATAATTAATAAAAAAATTTGATAAATTGACTTTAAATTATAAAAAAAAGGCCAAAATTTAAAATTTCAACTACAACAATTGGCATCTATTGAAATTTAAAATTAAAAGTTTGGAAGCATACCCAAGATTTATTGAAAGTAAAGAAAATGATTAGTAGGTCTTGGTCTTTTACGTCTAAAATTAACTTCTACATTTAAATTGTATTTTTTTTTCTCAATGTGAAAAAGCATAAACAGTATGTCTTTTCAATTGAGAACCTTACCCTTATATACTATAATAATTTTATTTTATTATAACCCATTATAATAATAAAATAAAATATAGCGGGTTCTACAAATTAAAGTTTTTCCCAATATAAAGATGTGTATTAACACCCTAATTAACTTAATTAATTGATTACTTTGTAATGCTTATCGACATAACTTAAAAATAGCCGATTTATAATATATAATTAATATGTAGACAGGATAAATTTCTAACAATTTCCCGCTTGGGTCACATGTATATATAAATACATTGTAAATTTTATGAACCCAACTATTATCATCTTTATTGAGTATGATTTTTAACCAATTTAGTCCATCAATAATATCAATATAGAATCAAAGTAACCTTTGTCGCTTTTTTTCATAACAAGACCCATCAATGATCATAAAAATTAATACAATCAATAACATAGATCAAATATGGTTGTTTATCATGAAAATTACTTGTATTGTGATCATCAAATATGGTTGTGTATCATGAAGATTAATTGTATTGTGATCCCTTATCATGTCAATTTCTAACTAGTCCTACATTGCAACCTAATGAAAGTTGAATAATATATGTTCAAAACTTTATACATAACAATAATTGAAAGATATGGCTTTATTTCAGAATTTCAAAGAAAATAAATAAACTTTAATTTATCAATAAAATATGTCAAGTATGATAGAACATTAATAAACAATCTCCCACTATACAAGCACATTATTAAGATAAACCATACCTAATACTGGTTACTTGTTCATGAAATACTTTAGCTAGTATTCGCTCCATGAGCAGATCTGCAATCATTAGATTTGCACTAATGTTTTCAACTGACACTTAAAATCTCTGAAATCTCTCTTTAACAACAAGAAACTTAATGTTCATATGCTTTGATTTTGATGAGCTTACGTTGTTATTGGAATGTAATTTAGCAATTTTATTATCACAATTAATTTTTAATGGTTTTTCAAAACCATCGTAATTTTCAGCCCTGTGATAAAATTCCATAAACATATTGCATGATATGATGCCTCATAGCAAGCAACGAACTATGCTTCCATAGTGGAAGATGCTATAAATGTCTATTTGACACTTTTCCATGACCTGGCTCTCCCACCTAAAATGAAAACATAGCCTGAAGTGGATCTTTTATTATCAAGACAACTAACAAAGTCAAGATCGGAATACCTTATGATTTTTAGATGATTAAATTTTGAATATATAAACATGTAATCTTTAATTCACTTTAAATATTGCATAAATTATTTTGTTAATTTCCAATGATCCATGTCCAGATTACTTAAATATTTACTAAGAATTCCAACTACGTGGGCAATTTTCGGACACTGATGCATAAGTAATCTTGTTTATTGCCTTTCTCTTAATGTCATTCTTGGGACAATGAAATAAACTAAATTTATCACCTTTAATAATAGGATCATCTCCTAGTGCACAATCTTCTGTGCCGAAACTATTAAGCACTTTATCAATATATATATGCCTTTTGTGATATACAAAGTATACCATTTGTGCAATCATGATGCAAAATTCTCTAGTTATGTCATATATATAGTTTCTTTAGCGTCATTATTGAGAAATTCATTCTTTAGATAGTTTGAAATACAGAATATTTTAAAAAACCACAAATGATGAGAATGAAAAGTTTCTCTGTGTTTTTGATTGTGTCAAGCTGAGATTCTGCAATTGTGTTTATACTCAAAATGAATATGTAACCTAGCTGCGTTTACAAAAAGGAAAATAAAGAAAGTTTGTTAACCTAGTACTATATCATCTCTGATTTCCGTAATATTCAGTGGATGGCCTTTACCTCTATCATTTTTTCTTGCCTTTTTATAGCTGCATTGCTTGCTGTTATTGTTGCCTGCATAACTGATTCTGATATTGCACCACATTACATGACCTATTCCTAGACAAATTATTCCACCATATTGACTGACATGTACACAGGTGGTCTCAAAGACTCCAGAGAGTCAACGATTTTGATAGCTAAATAACTCTCAGTTTTTCCATGGTTTTTAAGGAGATACAATCCACCCTTAACCACTTCTTTCACCAAGGTTCTTTGTCTCTTGTCCTTTACAATGCAAAAATGATCACAAAATTCAATGATTAAGTCATTGTCAAATATAAGTTTTGACACCCTTATCAAATTTTTGGTAATTTGTTGGTAAAAGATAATAACCAATATAATTACTATGCAAATTATAACAATTTTCAACAGTAAAAGTCTAATTACGTTTGTATTCAAACTTGATGGACATATTGTTGAGATCATTGGTGACATGATTTATGGCTCTTAAGTCTAGGTACCATCATACTTTAGTCTAATCTTCTAATGTGGTCACAAAGGCAGAGTTTTAACTACTTGATTGCTTTCTTTTTCCTAAAAGTCAGAATTGAATTTATGCCAGCATGAGGTTGTCCTATGTCTAGCCTTGTTGCAAATCTGACATATCACTTTTGGAGTACTTTATCTTCCTAGTGAGTTTCTACCTCTTCTAGTAGCTTGGTTCATCCTTCTTCTGTTGCCTGAGAAGTTCTGGCGCCTTCCTGTTGCTTCCCTTTTGTTCTAGTTGTTGTTAGAGGTTCCAGAAGCAACATAACATTAAAGCCAACGGTGTTGTTGTGGTGTTTTGAGTCTATTTTCAAAGGAAAGCAGTCGTGCATAAGCATCTTCGAGTGTCAAGGTTTTCATTTTGAAGCTGATGTTCGACATAACTAGATCAAATTCTTGGCCTAAGCTTGCAAATATAAACTCAATTAGTTCTTCATCTGTCATTGCTTTCTACTAGGGTTAAAGCATCAGCAATATTCTTCATTTTACTGTAGTATTCATTGATTGAAATAGCTTTTTTTCTCGCTTGTTTGAATATAATTCTTTAATTGTAGAATCCTTGAAAACAATTAAAATGGAAACATTTTTTCCCACAACTTCCCAGAGTTCTTGAGCTAATACACAACTGGTTTGAGTTGACAAGACTTATTCAGAGTGGAAAGTAACCAATTGAGGAGGAGTTAATCTTGTTTTCGCTACTGGATGAATGCTTGGATTTTGATGATCACTTGAGCTTGTGTTTCGTCATCAACGTAGTGATGTGTCTGGGGGATGCTGGTCTGGAGCTATCGATGAAGCTTTCTAGATCATTTTTGTCTGATTGTAAGGAGAACCTGAACTTTCCAGATTAGATAGTTTTACCTGTCATGTTTGACAAAACAGCAAAAGTAAGGCTTATGATTTGCCCGAGTTAGAGCTGCCATGGTGTTTGTTATACTTGAAATAAAACCCCTAGGAGTGAGGCAGTTTTATCCATGATTAAACCTACTCTACTCTGATGCCAAATTAGAAATACAGAATATTCAAGACAACCACAAGTGATAAAAAATGAAAAGTTTCTCTTTTTGATTGCTTTATTATGGCCCATTATAAAAATAAAATAAAATATACCACTACCCATTGTAGACCTGCCACTATAAAAATGTATCTTAATAACCTAATTAATTGATCACTTTGTAATAATAGGTTTAACGACATTACTCAAATGTAAACAGTTTACAATCTACAATTAATATGTAAACCCAACAAATTTTTACAGATATCCCATTAAACAAATTTCTACAGTTATCCCATTAAGCGCCAAATATTATGGCGCATAGCTTTCTTAAAGAGAACCCTGGATCTTGAAATAAGGAGTGGCAATTAACCATAAGTCATTTTTACTAGAAACAAAAAGATTCACCCATGTCCAGATCCTGTGCTGCAATTCCACCAGGAAGTTTCCAATTGAAATTATGCAGACGCTGAGCAAGAAGAAGCTCTATGTCAGCTAAAGCAAATGCTACGCCAGGACACATCCTCCTTCCTGCCCCAAATGGAATATATTCAAAATCATTTCCTTTTGAAATCGACTGAACATCGCTGAACCCCTCTGGTATAAAACTCTCAGCTTCTTTCCAATATTCGGGATTTCTTCCCATTGCCCACACATTAACTATAACTTTAGTTTTCACAGGAATTTCGTAACCTTCTATCTCGCATGACTCCCTGCTCTCTCTTGGAAGTAAAAAGAGGATTCGGAGGATGTAACCTCAGCATTTCTTTAATGATTAACTTCAAGTAATTTAATTCCTGAATGTCTTCCTCACAGATTGTACTCTTTCCCTTTACTGCTCCTCTTACCTCAGTCTGAGCCTTCGCCATAACTCTAGGGTTTTTCGTCAACCCTGACATAGCCCATATTATCGTTGTCGAAGAAGATTCTGACCCGCCAGCAAATATGTTCTGGAAACCAAAAACAAAAATTAAAAACTGAATTGAAGTTCACGTATATGATTTGAAATGGATGATTTCTATAAAGAAATACTAACCCAACTCATATACATATATGCTGTTGGTAGTAATAGGAAATCCTAAGCTTTGGTTTTCTGGACTCTTACGAGAACATCAACTAAATCATCCTCGCCAGATGCGCTATTTTCCTATATCATTCAATCCGGTAATAAAATGAAGAAAGTTACGAGAAGGAAACCCTTCGGAAAAGCAAAACCACCCGAAAGTTTAGAAATTTTTTCAGTGAGTGATACAAACTCCTATCGGTCTTTGAATCGGTAGCCGAATGCCACTCTACAAGTCACTGTACACATAAACGAGGAAGCCGCTTTAGAGATATTAATTGCTGAATTTGCAGAAGAACAAATTGATTCAATGAATTTCGATGTCTCGTCTTCCTGAATGCGAGAAAATGACCGAACTCTCTTGTTACTTAGTAGCTGCAATAGGCAAAGTCCTCGCATCTGCCTCCAATATTCACCGTACGGAGCCAGGGCAACGGGCATGCCAACTTTCTCGTACAAAATCTTGGAAGCCAGAAATACTGGCCTCTGAGCAGAGACAAGATCATGTGTTTTCACCACTTCTTTCGCCAATTCAGAAGAAGAGATTACAACCGTCAATATTTCTCCCATTTGAATTTTCATCAAGGGTCCATGTTTCTTTGCCAATTCTCTAAGAGCACGGTGGGGTTGTAATGCTATCATCAGGTGCAAGTTTCCAACAATAAAGAGTTTCCATGGCCCTGGGATCAATTTCTGACTAGGGTTTGGAGATCTGTATGCTACTTTTAAAATGAAGACGAGGAAGAACAAGAAAGCAGCAAGAGTGAAAAGAAAGCAACTAAGGAAACATTTGGGTTGAATTAGATTCCGAAACTTAGCTGGGTGTATCTATATATATATATGCATAAGCCGAAGGGCTTTTTTTATTTTTTCCTTCTGGTAAGATCTGTATTTCTAATTTTGTATATTGATTTGGTAAGTGTAGAATATTATACATAAATATTAAACTAGGATAGATCTAAGCAATCGAGCCAATTACTAAACTAATGAACCAAATATAATTATACTTTTGACCATTAAAGACAATGATCGGGGAGAGGATAGTAAACCATATGACAATGGACATTGATTCTTTTTTTCCATTGTTTTTGTTATTTTTATATAAAATCTTTAATGTCTTTTCGTGCCGAAATTGTCTATAGAAAGCACGAACAAACATCACCCAGCAATAACTTGCTAGTTTATTGAAAAATTAAGATTCGGAAATCATAAAAATATTTGACAATAGGCAATGGCTTCATCTTTTCTAATGTGAAAGGAGCAAATGGTGTATTCTTCATTAACCGAGACGGCAGAATACAATATTAAACTCCATGCATGCATGCCGTATACAGACTTGTATCTGTCGAGTCATAATTTAATCTGAAACTCTAAATTTCAAAATAAAAGTTAAAACGACAATTTGATTATGGCTCTGATGCTAGCGACCAATTTTGGGTGTCACCGCATGGGAAACAGTATCTACACTTCGGACTTTTTCATTTCCGTTGGTGCAATGGAAGCCACTAATCGTTGTACTATTTTGCCGATGTCTTGGACTTCGGAACACGTTCACCCTTATATTACGCAGTCATCAGACCGTCAGTCAAAGTTAAACGTGGACTTAGGACTAGATTGGCTAAAAGATCTTGATGTCAAATCTTCTATCTTGCATTTACGCACGTGTCATAAAATTATAAAATAAAAATAAAGAGCTGATCTAAAATTTAAAGGGGAGCTTTGGTTAGAATAGTCTTCCTGCATTATCACGTTGTTACAGTAAAATTATGTAATTATAAATTTTTATTTGTATTAATTAATTATTAATTTAATTTTTTTTTCTTTTCCAATTATTTTAATCCCAATTAGTGCTCCTGCGAGTGTAATTTTCTTTTTTACTGATACATACTATTTTTTTTTATAATTTTTTTTAAAATTATAATTATTAATTAATACATATAAAAATTTATAATTAAATGATCCTAATTGAGTAATATAATGATGTGATAAAAAATTTTTATTTTAGACTATCAAAATTTAAATTTAAATACTTCATTTTTGTACTTTAGTTGTCGACGCTTAATTCATTTTTTTACTAGAATATATTTGCTTATTTGAAGTTTTCAAATTATTCGACTCTCCTTGGACCATATACTACAATACAAATACTTATCGAATTATTTGATCCTTTACAAATCATATACCTCCGATACAAACACAAATCAAAGGTGCCAAGATGAAAACCCTTTGATGCTTAATTTAGTTTGAATGTTACTTTTATATCATATTAGATATTTTTATCAGCAAAAGGTCCCCCTTTCTTTCATTTGAACCCTTTATTTATGATCTCATACCTTTTTCTCTTAAAATTACAGAAATCTTATTCTTATAAACTTCGGCAAAGATGTCTTCAAACAGTAAATGTAATCCTCTTGAAACTTTTTATTAATGTAGACAAGATGATGGGAAATATCATGTATCAATATCTACCATCCATTATTAATATCTTTAAATAAGCTTTATCTGTTTTTAGGGTTTGGCTTTGTGTAACAAAGTTGGACTAGGTACTATTAAAGCTAATTAATTAAGTAATGAATGAATATATAAGTTAAGAGATTAATGCTCGGAAGTCTCTTTGTTAAGATCTTATATATTTCATACTAGTTTTTATTTTCCTAGTTCATCATTTCTAAGGGTCGTAGGTCATCTCCATTGGAAGGTGTAGATTTTTTAATTATAGTTTGAAACATGATTTATATAGAAAACTATTGAGATTCATTTACTTAGAACTATTGTTGTAGAAATTGCAAGTATAAGTTGCAAAATCTTTGCATGATTGGTGGTGTTATAGCACTTCTTTCATTTTTTTCTTTAAAAGTATAAATGATAAGAAAATAACTTAAATTGAATGAAAAAATTAATTATCAAATACAAACATCTACATAATAAAATCTCATAATGAGTGTTTTTCGTACATTGCATTCTAATTAATACATTTATATGAGGTAGGTTCTAGACACGTATCGTTATTTGTATGATTCACTAGAAAAAGACAGATGAGAGACTCAAATTTCTCTCATAATTATAAAAGTATTATAAAATCTATTGGATATATAACTCTTTTTTTCAACAAAAATTTATATTCCAAGTAATAGGGATATTCTAGTCTACTTTTTGTTGATAGTTTCTTATTGTAGGAGAATTCATGTTTTAGTGGTTAAGTAGGGTATTACTTATTTAAGATGCAATTCAACTTGTATAAAAAAAAGTGAATACTAATTTTAGAAGATATGGATTATTAATCACGATATATATAAAAATGTTGAGATCACTTGTAAAATAAGATTACAATCATTTAAATTTTTAAGGAGAAGGAGTTTATCGAGGTTTAGTATCCATAGGTTTAAGATATTACAATCTTAGGTTTAGATATTACTTATTTAATATGGACTTGCATAACAACAGCAAATATTAATTTTAGAAGAAATAAATTATTAGTAAAATTGATATCATTTATAAAATAAAGTTTAGATTATTTGTAAAATATGATTCACGTTATTTAAAATATAATCTCTAATAATAGAAATTATACTAGGTGGAGATCACATGTAAAATTAAATTATAGAAACCATATAATAATAGAAAATTATATATTATTTATAATATAATTTCTGATAATAAATATTTTTTCCCTATTGAGCTTTAGTATCAATCTTAAAGTTTATCGAGATGTAATAGTAATCTTTGGGTTTTGGTGTGAGAAAAAAAATCTCGAGATTTTTTGAGATTTGGGTGTGAGAGAAACAATCATTGAAGTTAGAGTGTGAGAAAAAATTATTAAGAGTACAATTGTAATTATTTTCTATACGATAAATTTTTCTTTTATCATTCTCCGTAGTCACAGTTTTATTTTAATATAAAGTTTTTTCGCGTAAATACTTGTATTATGTGATTAGTATTTTTTATTTTTTATTTTTATTTATTACTTATTTAATAAATTCTTTGTAGAGAATTTTGAACAAGAATTTAAAAATTCCAACAGTATCTATTGGATCATATTTCATAACTTTTGAAAATATTACATCATACTCTATAAAAAACCATTGCAGATGACATGTTCATCGTCATAAAAGTTTATGTATACTATCAATTGCAAGCAATTTTTTGGCATACTTTCATTACGTAATGACAAGAGAAAGTGTAGAAACAAATGCAGTTAAATCAATATTCTTCAGAGATGAACGGGAGAGTAAGGAGTGGCAGTCAAGCGTAAATCAGTTTCCTTTAGACAATCGATCCAATAGCTTCACTCATGTAAAGATTACGTGGTGTAATTCCACAATTAAAATTGTTCAGAAGTTGAGCCAGCGGAAGCTCAATGTTACCAAGACCAAATGCGATGCCTGGACATACCCCTTCCAGCGCTAAATGGAATAAATTCGAAATCATTTCCCTTGAAATCGCATTTATCCCAAGCATTAAGTTAGGTTTTTGCGGTAATGTCAGGACCTTTTTATCTGGCATGCCGTCCTCCTCTCTCTTGGAACTAAGAAAAGATTTGGTGGATGTAAAAGGAAAAAAATGAAAATAGAGAACTCTAAAATGAAAAAGATTGTGTATTTCTTTATTGATTGAGGACCGTTGGTCATAATACTTACTCTGCATTGATTATTACTTGAATAATATACCACTAATCTTGTTCATATGATTTTCTTTTCAGAGCTTTCCACACTAAATATGTTGTATCTAAGTCAAGAATGAATCCACAAGCTTCTTCTGACAGTGTGTACATGGTTCATTCACAAAGAAAATGATCAAACTTTGAAATTTTCTTTTATTATTGATAGAAAGTTTTTGTATATCCGTGTTTGGAATTGGGGCGATATAACTTGCGATAATAAATATTGAAAACACTTTTAGTTAAATTATGGTTAGTTATAATTCAGCACCGAAAACATTCAGTGTTTTGGCCTTATTTTTGGTATTTTATGTAATGATTTAAAAAAATGTGATTAATTAATTTTTGAAGAAATATGAACCCTAATGATAGCTTTGATGTTCTTGGTAGTAATAGGGAAACAAAGCTGACTGTTTATTCAACCAGAACATCAACTAAAATTTCCTCCCCATCTTTCTCCAATTTCATGTTCTTTCTATGCTTGTCGATTGTATTTTGGGGGACCTTGTCAGCTTTAGCATGAACCTTCACAACCCTAGCTTTGATCCCGCAAATAAAATGAATAAAGGTTAGCGAAGGAAACGCTTCTGCAAAAGTAAAACCTCCAGCCAGTTTCACTATTCGTTGATTCAGTGGTACAAACCCACCTCGGTTTTCACATCTGTTGCCGAATGCAGCTTTGCAAGTCACTGTGATTGCGAACGAAGGCAACATTCTAGACAGATTGACTGGTAAAAATTCTAGACAATTGCATGGATTCAATAAGATTCAACATCTCGACTTTGCGAATTTGAGGAAATGACTAACTCTCTTGTTACTTATGAGATCGATTAGGCACAGTTTTAGCACTTGCCTCCAATGTTCACCGCATGGAGCCAACACAATGGGCATACCAGTTTTCTCGTACGAAATCTTTAATGCCCAAAATTCTGGCCTCTGCCCAACTCTAAGGTCATGTTTCTTCTATACTTCTTCGGCCAATTCGGGAGAACAAATTACAACTGTGGATATTTCCCCCATTTAGAGTTGCCTTTTTCTTGGCTAATTCTCTGAGAACATCATGTGGTGCTTGCATAGCATGATAAAACATTTCTGATCAAGATTTTGTGATTTGAATGCTAGTTTGAAGAAGAAGAAGAAGGGAAAGAAGAGACAAGTGGATAGGGTGAAAAGAAATTAACTTTTGAGAAGTGATACAATATGAACTTTGTTATAATAATTTATATAATTCGTAAAGTTTTAAAGTAAACACACACCAATTGATTATTTTTATTAAAACAAAGCCTTTCCCTATTGATTTGACCAACTCGCCTGCCTGTCCCCAATTGACAACACGAAGGAGATAACTATTTTATCAATGTTGGATTAATGGATATACACTTTGATTGCTATTTGCTTTTGTCTTTTAAAGTTTGTGATTTGAGTCCAATTTATCATGGTTGACACTTAGTGTCTGAATATGGAAATTCCCCAAGGAAGCAGGAACTTTTGGGGATAGATATTCTCAATTTTTTTTTAAAAAAAATGTAAAAAGATAAAATTTTAACCAATTTTCATATAAATTTTTAAATCATTTGTTATTTATTAATTAAATAACAAATTATAAATAATTATTCAAATGTGACATTTAATTAGAAAAATACTTGAAAATACATCCATGCAATTAATGTTTTTGCTCCATGGTTTTCTTAATTCCGGCAGCCACGCAATGTCCTTTTTTTCCTGATAATAAACTTAAAATGACATAATTTGGATTTGAATCTTTCATGCTTGGTTGACTAAGTCAGCCCCAATATTTGAAAGTTATTGACTTGGTCAAATCAGACCAGATGCAGAACACATGTTGCCACGTAAGACAATTGTGTTGGACCACCTTGTAGAAAAAACTAGTTTTGCCCCAAAACAAGTGTTCGTTAAGTGAGAAAAAGAGAACAAGATTTACGGCAAATTGGAATTTTATTGGAATTCAATTAGCTTCTGAACAATTGGACTTTGAATAGCAGAGAAATTTATACATTTACTCCTGGCTCAAGTCAGCAGTCAAGATTTTTTTTCTTTTTTAAAAACTCTGATAAAATTATAATTCTTTCGGTATTAAAATGTGATAATTTTTAATTTAAAATTAATTAAATATTATTTTAATTTTTTTTGTTAAATTAAATTATATTTAGTTATTGACTAAAATTTAGATCCATGGTAGAGGAATTAAAATTAAAAGATTAGGGTCTTTTGAAAGTAGTTTTTTTTTATAAATATTAAATTATATTAATTAAATATAATATTTAAATATTTTATTAAATTTTCAATTACTGTAATCAGAAATTTTTTAAAAAAATAAAATAAAAGATAAAAAGGCTTTTCTGGGAAAGGTTTACGCGTTTCCACGGTCAAAGGTCAGAACGTAATCACGAAGCCAGTTGAATCTGCCTTGAATTGCTTTCAGATAGGAGAATTTTACTTTAGTCACTCATTTTTTAAAAACTAATTTTTCGGTCACTTAATATGACTCTATTATATAAAATTCCTTAATATTTTATGTATTTCTCATTTTAATCCCTGAAACAAAACTACGACGCATTGTGCCAATGAAATACGCATAATTCTGTACTTACAGGTCATACAGAGATTCATAATTAGTTGTATTTATAAATTAATTTATATTTTTATTACAGGTTTTTGTTTTTTATAATTAATGAAATGTAAATATTTCTAAAATATAAATATTAAATAGAACAGTTTTATTATGTCTGTATAATTAATGTAACAAAAAAAATTTATTTATTAATAACGAATGAAAAAAAATGAAAATAGTATACTAATAAATAAATTTTTTTATATTTTATTAATTAAATAATTTTATCACATCAATTATACTAATATAATAGAATTATTTAATTTAAAACTCTCTCCAAGTAAAAGAAAAATATAAAAAAATCGAATTTGATAGTAGGGACCTATATAATTAAAAATCTACTATTATCATCCGAAATAATAAATTATAAAAAAATAAGGACCCAAATGAGAATTCTAAAAAAGTCCAAGTCAAAGCACACGATTTGAACTTTCTGCTTTCGTGACAGCCACTCCAAGTGGAAGATAATCAATCAATTGCCAGAAAAACGGTGTTAAATTCTTAAACAGTTGCACCTGAACAAATTACAGCCTGAATCATTAAACTTTCCAGACAATTTCCGGAAGGCACCTTTAAATTCTCACATAGAAATTGACGATTTTATGGATCTATAAAAGCTCTTGATTCTGTCATCATCAGTCGTCTTGATACAAATATAGCAGAGCATGCATTATTTGCAATAACCCACGACATCATTTGACAACAAAATCCACAAAAGGAAAAAAAAATGAGTGTGCTGTCAATATTTGATCTGCAAGAGAAAGCAATTCGGAAGAAAGGGGCAGATGCTGCTTGTCCATATTGTGGAGGACCGGTCATGGCAATAGATTTCGATGCCCATTTGCGATTCTGTTTTCTTCCAATTTCTCATAAAGTCAAGAAGAAATACTACTGCGCCATTTGCTCCAGACGTTTGGTTCCTGCAAATTCATAATGCCACCGATTGAAATACATGCAGGAAATCTCGGATGCTGCATGCTTCAGCTTCTTTATTTTCAGTTTTTCTTTACTTGTTATTATAGCTGATCATTTTGGCTACGTAATATCAACCTCTGTCACAATATTTCTTGTCACTTAAAAGTGAATTACGCGAAATAAAACGATTTTACAGCCATTGACAAAATGCTCTGTTATTCCGTGCTTTCAAGAAATACCACGTTATAAAGTTGATGCATGCTTAGGAAAACCTGTTATTGGACGACCGAACGAATACTGTTAAGCAAGCAAACAAAAAGCAAAGGAGTTGTAGCAGGCTGCACCAGCTGCAGAGTTGTCTACACAGGCTGTAGAAAATGGTGGTGGAATTAACTTCAGTTTACAAAGATTTATCTTCAAATACTAGCAATGGACATTTGTCCAACGGCTTAAACCACTGTTGGGTATACGAGAAAGTAGTATTATAATTGAGGTCTTTATTAATAATTACTTTCGGCTAGGTTTTTGTCTTGGTCTTTTAAAAGATCACATTTCAACTCATTTTAATATTCTTCCATTGTTAGGACTCCTCATCCTTTGTTACTACGTTTCAATACTTATCTTACAAGAAGCGGTACACTGATATTGACTTCTGAAGGTCACGTCAGAAAACTGATGTCCGGGAACATGTATATCCCACATTTAGAATATTTTCCCTCTACTATCAATAAACAAAATCTTCTCCTCTTGGTTTTTGTAGTTTGCTCCATGTGTAAGTTACTCCGCTGGGATAGGATTACACGTACGCTAACTTAAAAGAGCTCTTTATCTCGCAAACAGGAAGACTTGGAAAGAAAGGTAAGGAATCTCTGATTTTTAATTTAAATAAATATTAATAAATAATTTATATTATATTTTAATTTTATTTAATTTATAAATTTATTAAAATATAATTATAATTTATTATTAATTATGTTAGATATTAATATTTATTTTAAAAATAATGATAAAAAATTAATTATAAAATAAAGTTAAGCTTGCTGTAATTTCTAAGAAAATCCCCAAGTTTGTGTTTTTGACCAAGACCAAGCTTTCAAAGTTGAAAGTCCCATTAATAATTGACTACAATTTTCTAGTTGTAAGTGGTGGGAAATTTCAGTGCCACAGGAAGTTGCAATTGGAACACAGTTACTTTTGAGCTATTGTTATTGTTATTATTATGCAAACAGAACCTCCTCACTTTCTGTTTCATTGTGTGAACTTCACTTTAGTTAAAAACGTTTTCCATTTTCTACTATTTTCAAAGGACTAGATTCTTAGTTTGTTTATTTGATCCCATTTTATCAATATTTCAATCAAAAAAACCACTGTCATACAAATTGGTAATGCAATATGAAATACTGGTTATATTTTGCACTCTTTATGACACTCTTATACAACACACAGATGTGTCTTTAAAGGTTTTATTAAACTAACCTAAATGAACATTTTGAACTAAATGATTCTAAATTGAATTCAACCAATTATTTACAAATTGCTGTGAATCAAATTTGGCAACCCTAAGACCAACCACTTAAGAATTGGATACAAAATTTCAAAACCAAACTCTTTTCAGGCTGGGCGAGAAAAACACATTTCCCGGATATGATTCTTGCTTCTGATACTGTATATATCGGATAAGAAGTATATTAGATCATACAGCATATTAAGCTATGGCTGTCATGCCCCGAGGCCTTGCATGCTTTTGAAATTCAGTAATAAATGCTTCTGATACTTGAAGGCCTTGCATCCCGGAGGAAAATCATAAGTTCCATCGTTTAAAACAAAAATTGTTTCCAATTTCAACGAGAATAAAAAGTCTGATTGCTTCCAGTGCCGGTAAATACACCAAAAGAACCTCAGAAATCTAAATAACAAACACCTCAAATCTCTAAATTGTCAAAATACTGGGAATTTGCCTAATTCATTCTTCTTATGAGTTCATTGATGTAATTCTCACGGTTTCCAGCGTCACCACCTTCAACATAGTGGTTCCTCTTCTTCTTCAGACCACCCAATGGTGCCTTAAGCTTGAATGGCCATAGGAAGTTGTTAGCCTCCTTAAAATGAGGCCCAACTGTCATAATCTCATGGATCAAGTCTTCCATGCAAATAATGCCATGCTTACCCAAAGCCTGAAATATACATGCACGTACTAAAATGTTAGCAACAAGATGTAGCACATGTGCAAAAACAAAATTACAATAACAGCAGAATATACGCACAAACCTGTTCAATGATTGAGTTGTCAGTCAATGCAATTCTCTGCTTGTTCAGTTTGCCATATCCCCTCTTGTAAATCAGCTCCCTAACACTCTTCAAATTGGGGTATCTGTAAATTTTTGTTTATCAGACATGTCAGAAAAATTGAATGTGCAAACTTTTCAACAAGAACAAACTCATAGCAAGATAATAGAGGCAGACATACCCATAGGTGACATAAGGTTCAACCCTGTGAAGCATGTTCAAGGTGGCTTTGTTCACTTTAAGGAAAACTCCATTGAAAATCTGTATTTTTAATAGAGGAAATTAAATTAGATAAATATTCACAAAAAAAAAGCACACCAAATTTTTAGTTCAATAAAGTTCATCCACAACTACCTAACAAATGAAGTTCACACGCTAACTAGAATGAAGAACATCTTCACTGCAGTACTAGTAAATTTATAGCATCCAAAATATAACATCTTATCAAATGAATTACAGTTACCTATATTCCATATACAAAGCTTTTCAACTACAAATAACCCTTTTACCTTCTTAAATCAAAACAAACAAAGAACATCAAAAAATCACATACTAAAACATTAAACTGAAACAGAGCAGAGAAAGAAATGGAACAAGAAACAAAATAATGTTCCAGTTATATTTGCCAGGTCTCCTCTGGTCAGCAAAGATCTACAGAATGAAACAACACTATTACATAACCCACTTATTTCCTCCCTTCTAAGTGGACTGAGTATTAGGACAACTTTCCTATCCACCCAGGCCTATCTTATGAGAAAATGCGACATGAAAATAGAAAGAATATCATGCAGTCAAACTCTATAATTTTATATTACCACGAGTAAGAAATCAATAAGCTACCTGTCTCAAACGTAAGAGCTGCAAAATCTTCCTTGTCTTTGGGTCAATGGCATTGATACTGACAATTCCAATTCAAATAAATATGTTATAAGAAACCTAGCTTTACACTTAAAACGTAATCACAGATGTAAAATTACTGCTAACATACCCACGGATACGAATGATAAACAAAAGCTTAGCTTCAGGGTCAACATAAAACCCTCCTTTCAATTTTGCTTCACGCTTCAATTGAATCAACTCTCTTTCCTGTAAAATCAAAAGAATCTTGCTAACTAAAATGCACTATGAAATTACAAGTAACTTTTAATAAGGCCTGCAACGAAAATACCTGCTCAGCGTACTCCTTTGCATACAGCTTGGCTCGGTTGAAAATCAGCTTGCGGTTCTCAGCCCTCTTCTTCTTGGCTGTTTCAAGCTCCTGCTTCTTTGCCAAAGCCCATTCCTCATTCCTCTTCCTCTTCTTCAAGACTGACTCAGGAATCACCACCTTAGCTTCTAATTCACCCATCTCTGCAATAATAACCAAACCAAAATCAAAACAAGTTCTAGCCATCATAAAACAACAAAACTTAAATAACAGAAAACATGGCCTATAACAATACCAAAGAGAAAAAACAAATACTCAAACTTGTCTACTTATGGTTGCAGGGTAAAAATTGAAAAACAACTACGCATAACCATCCCTATAATTTTAAAAATATCATATACTATTTAAAACTATTTCCTTTTGGTTATTCAGAATCCTAAGCTACCACAGATAATACCCCAAAAGTAATTGTGTAATGGCTTGAAAGTTAAAATTGAAAAGGAAAAAAACAAAATAATTAATAAAGAAGAGAAATAGAGATGGATCAGAACTCTGGCTTGAATTCTCTAAAAGAGAAAAATCGCACATTATGTTCATCGTCGATCATCTGGGGAAATAATCATCACTTCCATCTCCATCATAGTTAAAATTGCCAGCATAACCTTTTTATAAATGAAATTAAATAAAAGCGATGATCGCTTTTTGAACTGTAAACAAATAGCCAAAAACATAACAAAAAATTCTTTTCAATATGCCAAAGAAATATAAGTTCATAAGCTAACTAGCTTTCCATTTGGCTTTCGTTTCTCTCTATATTCTCAACAATCAATCATTGTACATAAGCAGTACATACAAAAAGATTCAGTATATTTCAACAAACAAAAATACCCAGAAGCAATAAAAGCAAAACGAACAACACAAAAAAAAGCAACAAGTTTTAACAAGATCTACGCCTAGGCATCTACAGATCAAAACAAACGACGGCAACAAACAACAGTGGAAAGAATAAAACGAAATGGGAGTGAAGAGATTAGAGGTATATCACGTCTACTGACCAAGATAAGCTGTGTGCCCGAAGACTGTAGAGGATCGGACTGCGTAAGGACCAAATGAAAGAAACGATCGAAGCAAGTTATATAAGATGATGAGACTGAAAGCGAAACTAGGGTTTTGAAGGATTTGTGCGTGCGTTTTGGCTGGTGGTTATCCTACGGCTCGGATTGGCTTCTGGATTAGAAACGGATCTGGACCGTTCACTTTAGGGTTTATCAAGAATGTGTAATCAGAATCCCCTTAAAAATATTTGGGTCGGAGTGTCATGCTTGGGCTTCTTAACTTCTGTTTAGGCCTACCCCTTTCTCAAAAGCCTCAACCCAAATTTCTAGGCGTACCGGGCACAACATTTCTATCTCGCCCCCCTACTTGAAACATTTAAAATTTTATTATTATATATTTTAAATTTTATAGTAATTATTTTAATTTTTATACTTTATATTTCAAATATTTTATATTAATTATTCCGTATGTTCGATGTAATATTTAAAAAATTTAAATTAAAAAATTTGTGAAAACGTTTTCAATATAATATGAAAATAATAACTAAAATAAGAGATAAAATTATTTTAATAAATTATTTTTTGTCAAAAATTTAACAATTGTAAATTCTTTATAGATGTTGACAACACTCTATGAAACAAAATTTAAGGAGGAGGACAACTTCTTCCCATGTGACCAGGAGGCAAGATGGTATGTTACTTTTTAGTTGTTGAGGTGACAAGATAGATTATTGTAGTCAAATTTGGTCTATCAAGTGCTACCTATCACCTAAATATGAAGATAATTTATTTTTTTGTTTGAATTTGGATGTAAATATTTGTCATTTTAAAATTTAATTTTTAAGTCATTCTGTCTATATGTTTATTAAACACATGCGTAAATAACTAATCTTGTATACACACTGATACATATTTTTATGTACTTTTTTATTTTATCGAGAACTTCTCAATATCAAAAAAGAAAAAAAAGTCAACGTGTATTATTTAGATATTTCTATTACTAAAAACTATACAATTATCTATCCATATTACACGTATGAAAGTATAGAAATTGAAAATCTTTAATTCGTTTCAATTATCATCTCCAAATTCACTAGAACTTGAAAAGTACGGATAAACTAATATCAGTACATATTTACATGTAATATAAGTTTTAAAAATAAAATAAACCAGACTTTTATTTGGTTATCAAAAAATAGATTTAAAATTTATTTTGTTACTATTTTTTTCACTCACTAAGTTTTTTCCTAAGCTCACCCTGTCACTTTATAGATTTGCAGGTCTATCTTTTTGGAAATTCAAGATTCGATTTTTGAAGATCCTTTTTCGGCATGATAGATACCAATTGCAAACGCTAGGGTCAAAACTAGGTCCATTTCTAAGTCATTTTACTCCAAGCCAAAAGCCCAAATTCCATTTTGACATTTGAGATTTCTCTATGTGTGCATGTGTGTACACACACATATATTTATACATTTTTATTTAATTATATTTGCTTGTTTTATCTGCATTTTTGTCTAATTCAAATGAAATAAGGTTTGTATTAATTTTTTTTATAGTTTATGGGTGTGGCATATAATAAATTAAATATGAGATAAAATCGAATATGATTTAGTTTAATTTAATTTTATCTCGTTCACTATAATCCAAGTCAATGTACCAATCCTGGCCTAATATTGTGAAATTTTAGAAAGGAGCACTTGTTTATGATTCATTTACCCTAAATTTCAAATTACTTTCCACAAAAGTCAACATATAGTAGTAATATTTTACTATATATATGTGTGTATCACTATGCTTTTATAAAGTTTGAATTATTTAAAAGACAATTTGACTTTGAGTCTTTTTTTTATTTTAAAATATTTATTATATTATATTTTAAAATAAAAATTGAATTATATAATAAATTTATTAATTAAATAAATTCTTTGTTTTGGTAACTTTTTAGCAGAAAAAATTAAATATCAAAAATAAATAAATAAATTTTATTAAAAATTAGTGTTATCAAATACTTTTTTAACTTATACTAAACAAAATCTAAGATGGATTTGAATGAAAATATATAAAATTTATCTGCTAAATTGTTATCCATAACAACAGTATTAACGAAATTTTATTTTATTTTAATATTTAATATTACGTTTCACTTTTTGTAATTAATATATTTTTATCATTTATCGAAAAAAATAAAAATAAAACTATTCAAATTTGTTCATTAAATTGAAATGTGATAGATTCTACAAACAATAGTCATGAAACTTTGTCCTATTGCTTGGAACGTGAACGTGTGAACTTTGTCAATGTCTCCCTTTCCTTTTGCTTTGCTTTGTTTTATGCTCACATACTCATTTAGTCTTGGTCCGAAGAGAATTTAATAATAAATTTATAGAAAAATATATAAAGCATGGAATTCGTATCACATTCTTTGGAAAAACATCACAAGGAAGAAGAATAAATGCGTCGTGAATTGCACCGAGTCGCAGGTGGTCTGTTTCACGACTTCCTTTTAGTCCATATCCCAACTTTCTTTATTAGTAGTAGTCTTCACGCGTTTATATTATAATTTAAAATAATTATTTAATTTTTTTCATTGCTCCTTAAAAATTATCTCTGGTCTCTCCTTTTAAAAATCTCATTCCTCACAAATTCAATATTAATTATTAATTATTTGTCGTATTTTATTTACTTTATAGTTCCATTTTCAAAATAAAAATCAAATAAATCAACAAACTTATACTTCAATTACGAAAACATCAAATCAAAATACTATTTTTATTCTTATTTAGTAAGTAAAATTATCGATTAATAATATCAAATAATTTTAACAATTTTGTCATTATTATAGATTCGTTACGTCAATTTGTATAAATAAAATTTGTATTCTAGTCATGATTGAACTTAATTTTAAAATTACAACGATTTTACTTCAATAATTATATTAATTACTTATTTCAATTTAAAAAAAATAAATTTTCTTATATAAAAATTAATTTTTTTTATATAATTTAAGTATTTATTTATAAACACAATAGATGTATATTATCACGAATAATGATAGGAATGCAAATTTTATGCAAAATTAAGATTATATCATTATGTCATTGCTATGTATTCTAATATTTTTTTAAATTTTTATAAATTTTATTTATTTTTTTGAAAATATAAAATATGTGATAATAATATAATATTATTATATTAATTTATATAAATAAATTTAATTATTAAATTTGTAATATATATATATATTTTTTTAAAAATTTATTTATATATTTATCAAAAAAAATTCTTTCTTTTTATACAAATATAATCACTTTGCCGAAGAGGGGTTGGATAAGTTTCTTATAATTACGCAGCTGGAGTCCAGAGAATCAGAAAGTGCTTTTGCTTGAAAGCAAAAGTTCGAGTTGAAACACCGCCAAAAGTGCTTTTCATACAGCTCATCAATCACCTCAATTTGAAAACCAATTTTCTTCGGTTGTGCGGTGGACAAGTTCCATCACTTGACACTATCACGCAAATAGCACGATAAATAAATATTGAATTAATTGTTAATTATATTTTTGATATAAACCTCTTTGAAAACTGCTCGTGTCTTTATCTAACTGTGTAATTTTTTTCAATTCCTCCCATGCCTGTCACAATCTGTGACACTGAATGATTAATTATAAAATTACAAGTCATTACCTCCAAAAAAAAACAATCAAAATTTCATAATATTAATGTTAATTGCACAAATTATTTATGTAAATTTTTACACATAAATTGACATGAAATGACATTTATAATTAAAAAAATAATAATAAGTTTTCTCTTCTTAATTATTATTTTTATTCTTCAAATTAGATTATGTCGTATTTATTTATATAATGACTGTGAATAAATAATAATGTTACGATGATTTTAAAATTATATTATTTTACTTTTTATACAATTATCCTTTTATATTTATTAGAGTAATGGCAAATAATTTTTGATAATCAATCTTGTATAAATTTTTTTTTCTTAAATTTGTAATAATTAAGCATTAAAAGAAACAAAAATTTTATTGCATGTTGAATTGCACATCACTGCTCTTTTAACTTTGCTAATATTTCTTCACTTCATGAAATTTTAATTCAATGCTAAGTTATATAAGAGAATAACTTAATATGATCGAACTTGTATAAGACTTTTACAGTATTATATTTACTTATATAATATATGACTGTAAATAGTAAAACCAAGAAAAAAAATTTATTACTTGTTAGTTTAATCAAGACAGAAGAAAAAAGAAAAGAAAACCTTATTATGTGTTTGAATCATCTGTCACTACTATCTATTTCACTTTGTTGCTTTTTCTTTGCTTCATCAAATCTCTAATGTTGAGTGATTGACCAGTTATCCCATATACTTTATATTCTCCACTTTGCCAATATTTCTATCATCTTTATCTTATCTAATCACAAGATGTTTTTAGGGGAGGCTTATCCTTCTTTCTTGGTAGAAAGTTTGTAGAGATAAGATAAAGAGAGGAGATAACTTAAAAATATTTGGAAATAATTAGAAGATTATTTGTTAATACCAATATAGACATACATTAGATTTTAACCAAGATTGGAATTAACATTTGATTTCGTACCGTAATCAAAATTATTATAGTTAAAATACTTGTAAACATCAATTTTTAATAAAAAAAAGTACTTGCTTTTTATCAATATTTAACATTAATGATCATCGCATAGTCAATTATACAAAAATTAATAAAAAAAGAAATGGTTATTCACTTATCTCATCAATATCATTTCAATTATTTTGTGTATTCTACAATTTTTGCATTCTTAAACATAAAGATTAATAATATATTAATGTTAAAATCGTTACAATTACCATAATTTAAAGAGGTCTTGAGGGTCCATATCCTACAATTTCCACAAAAATTTTTATTTAAAAAATATTTATGTTTTGTACTTTAGCCTTCCAAGTTTTAAAAGACAAATATATTATTGTTTAATTTCTAAACTATTTATAATTTTTTTTTAAATTTAATTTTTGTCATATCTAAATTTAAGTTGAAATTACATAATAACACATAATATTTTAAATTTTTGTTAAAATATTTTGTGTTAAAAATTAATCTTATATTACTCAAAATTTTTTATTTTATTTTTAAAAAACCAAGACTTTGTACTAACACTAATTTAATCTAATTTATTTTACTTTTTAAAATAATAATAAAATATAAAAAGAGAAAAAAAAGAATTGTGTCATAAATGTAGGATGACAACAATCTTAAAATTTTCTTTAAAAAAATTTCTATCCCCGCTCCATCCTTGGCTGTTGTCATTTATTAATAATACATAATAAAAATTTATATAAAATATTAATTAAATTAAATAAAAATAATAAATTAAAGTGTTAAATATATTATAATTTATATAAAATATTAATAAGTAACGTGTTTGATATATTATAATTATAAATCTTAATAAAAATAATAAATAAATTAAATCAAAATAAAAATCTTTAGAGTTTTATTAAATTTTGTATTAATTTTTATATAAAAGTATTAAAATTTTGTATTATTTTTATTAAAAAAAATTTATTTGACAAATAAAAAAATAAAAACATTGAAAGTTTTTTCTTGTTAATATTGTATTAATATACTAAAATTTAATATGATCATTTAGTTAATTAATTATTATAAATTTATTTTAATAATTTTTTAGTTAATAAAAAAATAAATTATATTATATATATATTTTATTTTTAATTTTAAATATATTAATAATATAAAAATAAAAAAAAAGTGGAAAAATGAGACGGAAACATCGAGATGAAAATACATCCCCATCATTCCTATCACGGTTTTAAATCCAAGGAAGAAATTGTATCGGATCCCGCTCGAACACAAGGCAGGTTCCCCCGCCCTCCCTCTTCCTTGTATTCTTGCCATCCATGCATACACAGCACACATGTGACTATGAGAAAGGCACCCAACGCTATCCAAAGAGGATTTGGCTTGTCTTGGCATTTCAGTGGAAAAAATCACTGTGTCTATGTATCTCCTCTCCACCAATGTTTCCAAACAGGCACGTGCATCTCACGTTCCTTATACGTCAATTTATATTGTAATTTCATAATTTCTTTTAAAAGTAATATTCATTAAATACCCACATATAATTTTATAATTTATGATCTTATTTGAAAATATTTTCCGCATTTCTAAAAATAGAATGCGACGGATCAGTTGAATGATTCAAACCTTAGCCGTCGGTGTAATGAAATGGTACGTCGATAGGGACATATTTCGGTTTGTATTGTTCCATGAATTGAGAGACACTAGAGAAAATTCTGATAATGGAGTCGAGTTTCTTATTCTGCCAGGCTCAGACAGCACACATGCCCCGACTTAACGACGCGTTAAACGACTATGCGCCCCCACCCCATGTGCATTTTTATTATTAATAAAAAATATTTTAGGTGAAATATGCTATCACTTAAACCTAAATAATATAATAAAATTATTTAATTAATAATAAATAACAAATATAAAATAAATTTTATATATTAAATTAATTAAAAATAAAATTTTTTATTTTTATTCACTATTAATATATAATTTATTTTTATTAATTTAATAATTTTATTATATTATTTATATTAACGTGATAGTATTTTTTTCATCTAAGATTTTTTATTTATTTATTTAATTATTTAAATTTTTATATGAATAATAAAGATAAAAATTATTAAAAGAACAAAAAATTAAAATAATACAGTTATTTTTTTTTAATTTTAATTATATTAAAATTTAAAAAATAATTTAATTTAATATTTCTATATCAAACCAAACTTCACTAAATTTAGATAGAAAACTATTGGCCTGAACATCATTGAATTTTTGAGAGAATATAAAATAAATTATTTAGTCAAAATTGGAAAAATACACAACCAATGGGTAGGTAGTATATTTCATTCCAATCTTTCTCCTAACCTAACTCATAGACTTCAAGTAATCAAATTAAACGACTTCTTGGTCTTGATGTAATGGAAATTCAAAATTTAAATTTTAAATTTTTTGTATTGTGTTTTAAAAAAAATTATAAATTAATCTTTATTTACATATAATTTGATGTAAAATTTAAGCATTATTGTTTAAAGAAATTTAAAATTTTAACGCTTTAAATATTTGTATTATAATTTGATCTCAATAAATTTTATTTATTTATATGCAAATCAATTGAAAAACTGATGTTAAAATTAATTTATTTTTGTATTGTTTAATTTAAATTTACACAAAGTGTGTTTTCATTTGTTGTTTTAAAAATATTCAGGGGCCAATATATAATTATTTTAATATTAGATATGGAAGAAATTAGTTTACGTTATAATAAATTGAATTTAAGGGGCTTAATTGCAATTTCTTGGCGCGGGAAACTTCGCGGAAATTTCCTTTCTGTTCTTAACGATTATATTCCCAGCAGAGTCAGGTCAGTCCTGCATTTAGCTCGGAATTTAAACCAAACCTTCCTTCAGTTCTGGTAAAATACCTTCCCTCTTTGTGTTTTTTTTTAATTATTCATTTATTTTTTAAATCAATCTTTTATTGAAAAAGAGAAAATTTAAATTGTAATTCCGAACAAATCCTTACTCGTTTTCTGCTTTACTGTTTTGCCAAACAACTTCTATTAAAATCATCAGTTTTCCCGCTTCACAAAATCATGCTATCTGTTTTTGATTTTGATTTTTAATTTTATATGTTCAGTCGGTGTTTTGTTTGTTAATTTGTTAATGTTGTTTGCTGTAGCCAGTATAAGGCTAGCATTTATGACTGACGGAGATCAATTGGTCAAACTAGCAAGCAAAACGACAATGAGCTGTTCATCGTTTAACGGATTGTCACCGCAGAGTGATGTGGAGACCGGCCCTTCCAAGGACAGTGCAGATGTCGGCGACGAAAAAGTTTCCTTCTCTGATCCTTTCAACATTCCGCAGGTGAAACACGTGTCCGTCGACACACTCAAGCGATGGAGGGTAGCTTTCAACAATTCCATTTACTTCGATGTTCCCTGCATTGACAATGAATAATGCTAGGCAATTACAACTTGATTGCTTTATAAATTTTTTTTTGGTTTATTGTTAATTTCGATTGATTTCTTCAGAAGATTGTTCTACTTGGAGATGTTGCTCTTTATGGAAGCTTCTTGTGAAGAAATGAAGAAAATAGTGAAAGTAGAGAGTGTATAAGTAAATCGTGTGGCCTGTCTATTTCTGATAGGCTGTGAAGCTATGCTAGAGATGATACTGAGTGTTGCCGGGATGAAAATTTTGGGATATTTTTCTCTTCCAAAGCTGTATGGGGAAGGTGATATTTGTCTACATCGGTGAGGCCGTTTATTTTTGCAGAGTTGTTGAAGAAAGCTATAGGCTTCTTTCCAAGATATCTAAGAATTTATTAATTCTGGATGAAAGAGTTAACATGAAGGAAGATTGAATATAGAATATTGTGGACAGCATATTAGGGGTTTAGGAATGTCTTTGAGAATGGAAGAGTTCCATATGATATGAGATGCCGTGCAATCAGCCGACACAAAGACTGCAGTTGGTTATAGTTAGTGGCCTCAATGATAGATGCAGTTCAATAAATTCAATAGGGGGCTGTATTGTGGATTAACAGCCACCTGATTGTTATTCCTTACTCGATGGAGAATTCTTAAGAGTCTTGGGTGTTTGGTAGGCTGAAGCAATGAACCCTGTTGTTGCCAAGTGAATGTTTCAGTTTACCTCTGAGTTCAAACATCAAGTATAAAGTCTTAAATGATTTCTCACTTTGTGGTAGGGGTTGATTGACTTTAATAGCACTGAGATTGTTTGCAGATGATGGCCTTTGTCTTATGCTAGAGAGATGCTTGCATCTTGTTGTCGGGAGTGAGATGGCATAAAGTGTAATTTGGTCACTTATCTAGTGTGTTATTTAGAAAGAAACTCTTTTGTACAATGGTGGTTAGTACATATGTCTTCACAGAGCGTGGAGGGTTAGTTATTGCTGCAGTTTCTATAATTTGCAGTTGCATGCTTATAGGATTGATTAACAGTAATTAAAAATCTACACCAGCTGCAGTAAAGCATGTCTAATGTAATGTTATGTTTTAGGAATGAGAGTTTACCTTAGCTTAGATGAGTTATTAAGTTAGACATACATAGACTTTCTGCTATCAGTGGTTTCTGAACTTGTCATTATGTGCCATAGTATGCAAAGTTTTACATCATATGGTTAAAAAATTGCAAACTTGCTATATACAAAATTGAACAGACATAACAATATTCCAGCAACATGCAGCATACTACTATGACATTAAGATCGTGTTATTTTAGACAGGTTCTATTTGTACTAAATTTATACCTTGAGGACCAATGTTTAATGATTAATCATCAAATTAAAGAGGTTTATTACTTTTTATGAGAAGAAGTCACTACCAAAGCTTTGAAATGGGTGGATTATTAATTTCACCTCTGTTAATTTGGTTTGATGGCAATTTCAAAACTTTCTCTCTGTATATAAAAGTTGACTTAGAGCTTTTAGTCATTTGAAGCACACATAGTTTTTGCTTTGAAGTTGAATAGAGTTTGAAACAACTAGGATTTTTTTTTCTTTCTCTTTTTTCTGATTGGATGCAGTTAGTAATTTATGATGATGCTCGAGTTATACATCTTCATTATTGATTTTTATCAACAATTTTATTTTCTTGTGGTCATCTATTTCTGATTAATTTCTTGTATGCTTTTGTTGCATTTTAAATTATATTTAACAGTGAAGATGTAGCTTTTGTAGTTTTTCTTCGAATTTGTACTAAAGGAGTTTTTTTTCCCTCTATAGCAAGCTGCTTTTGTGCTAAATGCTTCTCGCCGATTTCGATATACCTTGGACTTAGAAAAAAAAAGAAGAGAAAGAGAAGAGAAGAAGGATGATTAGAGCTCATGCCCAAGTTATAAGAGTAATGATCTTGTTCTTTATATTCTGCATCTATGTGAATAAACATTTTGGTCTGAAATTAATTTGCTTTATTATGTCTGGAATTGTTGTATCAGGCTGCGGTTCTTTTCAAATTGGCTGCAGAACAGCACATTGGTATGTTACTTTTTGGAAAACATTCTTTAAATCAGATTGCTAAATTTAAGTTGTGAAGACTTCATTTTCTTCTATGGTCCAATAAAGTATGCTGTTGCCAATTCTTTTTTACTTAAGACTATTACTACCATGCGAATTATTGATTTTATTCCATTGTGAGATAAAATGTGCCAACTTTAAGAAAAAATGATTGATTTCATGCGAGTGTATTTTGTGTTTGTGAAGGACTGATATGTTTGATTAATTTCTTGTATTCTTAGTATCTTCATGGTATTAGATAAATTGGAATGAGTTAGCTTCTATAAGTGACCTTTTTCTTCTTCTTTTTTAATTTTTTGTGCTTTTGCTGTATTGGTAAATTTATTTGATTATTTTATTCACTACTAATCTGCTGTTAGGTTCATTGATTAAACTGCCTAGTCCTAATGGTGACTATGGTATTGAACATGAACAACTTGCTTCGATGACCAGGGATCATAATTTTTTACTGCTAGAGCAATATGGTGGGGTGAGGAATTATGAATGCATTTGTTCTTGTTTGTCACTGTTATGTTTGCTTAGTTTATGTATTGCGTGGCCATTTCCTCTATTAGGTTAAAGGGTTATCAAGTTTGTTGAAAACAAACTTAGAGACGGGAATTACTGGTGATGATACTGATTTGTCAAAGAGGAGGAATTCATTTGGGTCAAATACATATCCTCTAAAGAAAGGACGGAGTTTATGGGTACTATTTGAAATTATGTTATTGTTCTTCTAACCTTTTTCTTTTTATATTTTTTTGTTATGAATATATTGGTTATTGCTATTCATTCTTTTGCTTCATCTCATAGAATTTTCTTTGGGAGGCTTGGCAAGATTTAACCCTTATCATCTTGATTGTGGCTGCCATTGCTTCATTAGCACTGGGAATAAAGACAGAGGTATTCTGGTTCTTTTTGTTGGGAAATTTATTTGATATAGTAGGTTTAATGATTTTAATGGTTATCTTAACCCCATGAAACCTATGAGTTTTGCATCAATACCTAATGCTCTGTAAGTAAGCTTTTGGACCGATATGTTTCACATCAAAAGCTAATGTATTGTATCAAAAACCTAAAATGCTCAATAAAAATGAAGTCTAGATTTGATTCATGCTACGAGTAGAATGAATCATGCCCTATCGTATTATGCAGAAGATCACTATTGCTATCATATCATGTTTTTCTACATTGGGACTTAAATTTTAATTATTTTATTTATCATGCCATATGTCTACCTCATGTTTCCCATTTAATAATTTGGAGGGAATTCAAAAGCTTGCTTTGTGAGACAAAGTCTGTTTTGGCAATCTCATTTGTGAGATTTCAGAGAATTGCAGTGTTATCAATTTTTACTTGTCCATATGTTTTGACTTTTAAACTCTTCTAGCTTAATTGAATGTGATACAATCTATATCCTTTATGCTTATTTGGTTCTAGTTACTTTTTTGGGCTGAATCGTATTAAATGATGTTAGATTTTTGTGGCACATCAAAGCTATTTGCATAATAAAGAAAAACTGCAAAAACCTTTTGAATGTTGATGCTAATATCATCATAATTCATTCCTATCATTGTTTGAATTTTGTTATCTCTAATTTCCACGTCATGTATTCTTATGTGTTTTTTGATAAGATTTTTCTACCTACTTTTGTCTGATTTTCTCTCTCTGTGCAGCCCCCTCATGATATACCTTTTTCTTTTTGAACACGCATTTTTTTCACCTCTTAACACATATTGCAGGGTGTAGAAGAAGGATGGTATGATGGTGCAAGCATTACCTTTGCTGTACTTCTTGTTATAATTGTTACAGGTATTGAAGTTGGTTGTGTCAGTCTCTTGTTTATCGTGCTGTATAATTGCCTTGCAGAGGGATAAAAGCAATGGAATTCAAAAACTTATCAGATTGGAATGTTGTGCAAAAGATCTTATACTTTGAAGCTCTTGACATCAGAAACTGGATCTAGCGGTTTTGTCTTGATTTACTTATAAGCAAGATAACATATGTGATTATTTTAATTTTACATGGATTGAATATACTGGTTAGAGCAACCAAAGTATAGAATCAACTTATGAATGTAAACCTGTCTGAACCTGGAAGACAAAATGTCGTTGTTGGTTTTGGATGTTTGCTTTAGTTATTCCAATCATAGATTGGTTAGCTTTGGGATTAAGCTCCTCTCCAAAATAAACCTCATTTCAATTTGATTATGACTAGTTGTTTAATTGGGATGGTAGTTTAATTAGAATGCTTTACTGGTTTAAAGAGTTGGGTTTGCTTGAATCTAATACCATTTCAATTCCTATCGTTATTCATCTTTATCTATCATTTCTTTATACTTGCTAATGGGCTCCCCTGAAAAGCATCATGTTTCTTTTCTAACACTACTTATCTTCATTTTATCTTTTTCACTTGTTTACTAGCCACGAGTGATTATCGTCAATCTCTTCAGTTTCAAAATCTAAACAAGGAAAAGCGAAATATACAACTGGAGGTATGTACTCAAGACATCCCTTTTTTGTTTTCTCTTTCATCTTTTGTTTTTCGTCTTATAGTAGTCAATTGTGTATATTGGAAATCTTTGTAGGTCATGAGAGGTGGTAAAGTAGTGAAGATATCAATATTTGATATTGTTGTTGGTGATATTGTACCTCTCAAAATTGGTGATCAGGTAGGTGTACTTTAGCACAAGTCTTCTTCTTCAGAGCAACTAAATGTTATGCATAACTGATTCAACTATGCTGCTTAGGTGCCAGCTGATGGAGTCTTAGTTACTGGTCATTCTCTTGCCATCGATGAATCTAGCATGACTGGTGAAAGCAATATTGTAAGTTGGTTCTACCTATTGGTAAAATGATAGTATGATGGCTAATCTATAATGTTCTTAAGAACATTGTATGTTGTAGGTTCACAAGGACCATAAAGCACCCTTTCTAATGTCTGGTTGCAAAGTAGCAGATGGAGTTGGTACGATGCTGGTAATTTATATGATGCAATTATCTTTTTTTTTATGTACTTTGTTTAATCCATTGTTTGGCTTTGGTGATTATGAAAACTGTTGCAGACTAGAAACTGAATTAGACATTCTGAATTGTGAAGACTAGTTTATTCAGAAATTGACTTCAAATAAATATATGTTGCAATTAAAAGCCATTCCATCACTACTAATTTATTAGGTTAATAATAAGATAAAATCTTTTCTAATGTTTTAGATGACCAAAACCAACTACCAATCAAAATGAGCTAGAGCTTCTTGATAATTCCTGGGCGGGGATGTGTTGGACAAAGATAAGGTGAAGGAACAAAATAAAGGTTATAAGGCATCAAATGGAAACAAAATGAACTAGTGAATGTTATGTAGTGGTCCTTGTACCTTTCCCAAAAGGAATAGGAAGGTTAAGATCAAAAGGTTACACTATTGAAGGAGCAGAATCATGGTTAGAGGTAATCTCTTGAATGAAGGATGTAATTGAAGGGGTAGAATCACCATTCTAATCATGTTGCTAAAGAGTCTTTCACTGATCATATACTTGGCTAATTAGATGGAACCATGGGAGGGAAAAGCGGAGAAGAAAAGAAAATAAGGTCTAGTACCAAACTTAAGGAAATAAGGTCTATTACCAAACTTGATCCTTTATGTGAAACATAAGAACACTAAAGAAAGGTTACATTAACTCTAACACAATTTCTCAATATAAAGATCAAGACTTTCTAGAGTAAACGAAGACTACATATTTAATTGACCCATGAGGCAAGTTGCTATGTGTTTGGCATAAATCAATAAAATAGGCACAACTTAAAAATGCAGATTGACAATATTTTAAAGCATTATCACTATGGCAGTTTGAGCTGAAGCATGAAACTGAGTTTTTAGTTTATTAAAAAAGGATCAAATATACTTGGAACTTCATATCGCTCTTTTTAAGAGATATATTCCTTAGTAGCCCCAGAAAAAAAAATCAACACAAAGACAAAAGATCTTAAACCTGTAACTGTTTGGAGGACAAAGACCTTAGACATGAAATGAACCAAAATAACTAGGTAATTTATTGATCCTAGAGGGAAAAGATGAATGATAATGTTTCCCAAGTCAACAAGACTTGCATTCAAAATTGGAAGTTTGGTTTAGTTGGCAATCCTGTATCCCATGCGTTGAAGAAGTCAAGGTGGAGAATGTCCTAGTTTTAGATACCAATGTTCTAAATATAAGAAGGATGTAAGTGCATAATAGGATGACAACAAAGAACTAGAAAAGTGATGCACTTCATTTTTTTTTGGCATCCTCCATGAATTGTGTGCCCTATACCAAGGTCCTAAACAAGACAATAAGAAGAAAAGAAAGTAATTGAGTGATTGGTATCTTTTGGTAGTTGAATGACTGAAAAAAGATTTATTGGAAGAGAGAGGATAGGGTTGATAGAGATGGTTCCTCCTTAACAGGAGTTTTAAAACAGTGTTTACTATTAATATGAGGAGAAGAATCATAATCAATAATACAAGTTATGGAGTCAGAGTTAGATAAGAAAATATTTGGAGTACCGAACCAAGCTAGTATGATAATTGTTGGCTAGTACATGAGTGTTTTTTACATTACTGATAGTAGGGGGAACAATTGCTGATAAGCTCTTCCATTGATCATGATTCCTATTTATCAAGAGGACTATTGCATTGTACGCAATGAAATTGTCCTTTCCTTACTTTACCATCGCCTTGATTACCTCTGTCCTCATTAGTGCCTACCAAAAAGTGTGAGAGATGATGAGGCAACCATTGCCAACAGTGAATAGACTGCAATTCACAGCAAATAAAACAATTGCATTTCTTCACTTCCAACATATGCATAGTAACAAGAAAATACACAGCTTGAAGTATACATCAACTTATTGGATAAAATTAACTAATTAGAGGGGAAATTACCATGTGTGGTTAAGGAGAGAAAAAACTTCACAAATAATTGAGAGTGCCAAAAGAGTTCAACCAAGAAGATTAAATTGTGATTGGAAGTACTGAGAGAGTCAAATTGTGAGAGAAATTGAAGCTGGGAGCTCAAAATCAACTACCAGTGTTGACTGAGGGCGAAAGCAAGATGAGGTTCACTGATGTTTGAGGTACCAGAAAAACCAAGACAACAAAGTTTGATGACTGTTTTGGTGGCTTTTTAACAAATAATGTGTGACAAATATTTTAGTAGTTTTTATGGCGGTGTTGGTGGGGTTTTGTTGGTGAACCCCTTGTCCTCTTCTGGTTCTCTTTGTATGTGCAGCGTGATAGACCACGTCGCAAACAAAGGCCAAATTACTGATATTGTGGCAATTAGCTATGGCATATTTGCACATGATGATAGTTAGTTGGGCAAATAGAATTTGTTAAGGAGTCTTTCACTTTCAATTCGTGGGTAAGATAGTTGCTTCAATTTCATCATTTTAGTTTTTAAGATAATTATAAATAAGGATAGATGTGTGAAGTTAAAAAGAGAGAGGAATTGATTTGTTATTGTATGTGGTATGTTCTTGCCTTAAGTAGAACACGAATAATTTTAATTCGTTTATTTTTCATTCTTATTTTGCTTTGTTTGCAAAAGATTGGGACTTATGATTTTGGTATTAGAGCCTCGTTAAACAACAGAACACTATGACTAACAAAGAAAGGATTAAACACCTAGAAGCAAAAACTGCAGCAATACAAACAGGGTTTCGAGAATTAGAAAATTGAATAGGTATGAGCTTTAATAAAATCTTGACAGCTATTAACAACTTTCAAACTCATCCACTAGAGAGCTCACTTTCGTTACGAAGAGAAGACTGAACATTGGTTGATGCAAACCTTATCTGTCGACCAAAAAAGATGGATTTTTCGCCATTTACTGGTGATGATCCCATGGTATGGTTGGATCGAACAGAGCAGTATTTTGACAACCTAAAAGTTTCATAGCACTAACATGTTGCCATAGCATCTTATTACATCGATAATGAAGCAAATCATTGGTGGCAATGGCTTCGATGACTTTACCAAGATGAAAGGCAGTTGATTATATGGAGAGTATTTGAAAGAGAGCTCTTAGCTCGCTTTGGATCTAATGAGTACGTAAATTTTGATGAAAGATTGTGTCGTTTGCGACAAAGGAATTCCACAAGGGAATATCAACATGAATTTGAGAAATTGGCCAATAGAGTTCGGGGATGGCCACAGGATGCTTTGATAGGAACTTTTGCTAGGATGTGAGAGCAGTACTTGAATAAAAAGAAGAATTAAAGCAAACAGCTTTTATGTTGTCAACTTAACATTACCTGCCTCACCCAACATTGTACGTTATATGGAAAGCATTTCAGCCGTCAATGAAGTAGATTGTTCTTTGGTACAACAAGATTATTTGCTTTAAGAGCTCAAGAATAATCTAAAAAAAGCGCAAAACCGTATGAAGCAACAAGCTGACAAGAAAAGGTGAGATGTCACTTATGAAATGGGTGAGTAGGTTTTTCTTAGGTTACCACCTTATCGCCAGTAAGCGATTTTTCATTGAGCTCACCAAAAGCTTTCTTATAAATATTTTGGACCTTACAAAGTTGTTAAACGTATTTGGACAAGTAGATTATCAACTAAACTTACCATCTTCCACAAAGGTTCATCTTGTTTTTCATGTGTCACTATTAAAGAAACAATTGGATAACACGAGCAAGATTCTTACAGAGATTCCACCGATAGCAGAGCATGGGCAATCTAATTTAGAACCAGTTACAATCAAGAAATTTTGTTGGATCAAATGTGGTGGCAAGTTAATGGAGGAGGTTTTAGTTCTGTGGAGATCTTTGCCTGATTCTGATGCAACGTGAGAAGAATATGATAAGTTGAAAACCAAGTTTCCTATTACTAACCTTGAGGACAAGGTTGATGTTGAAGGGGAAAAGGATGATAGACTATGTCGCAAATGAAGGTCAAATTACCGATATTGTAGCAATTAGCTATGACATGTTTACACATGATGATAGTTAGTTGGGCAAATAGAATTTGTTAAGGAGTCTTTCATTTTCAGTTCGTGGGTTTTTTTCCTGAAGATAATTGCTTTAATTTGGTTATTTCAGTTTTGAGGATAACTATAAATAAGGATAGATGTTTAAGGTTAAAGGGAGAGAGGAATTTATTTGTTATTGTATGTGGTATGTTCTCGCCCTAAGTAGAACATGAATAATTTTAGCTCTTTCATTTTCCATTCTTATTTTGCTTTGTTTGCAAAAGATTGAGACCTATCACAACGTGTCACTCTGCTGTTGGTGGGTGGCAGTTTTGTGAGGAATGGGTGCCACAACTAGGGTTTCTTTCCTTCTTTTTTTCCTTATGAATTTTTTTCAACTCTTTTTTTCCTTTTTTTTGGGTAAATGGGTGTTAGTCTAAGTATGTTTGCTCAACTTTTATACCATGTTGATAGAGAGAGAGGGAGAAAGCACAGTAGAGTATGAAAACTAACAGAGAGCTGGAATAAAATTGTTGCATGTATTGCTCTAAATATTGTAATCTATACATAGGACTACAACCTAAATGAAGAAGATTATACAATCATAGTCAAGTCATAATTGATAGCCATAAAAAATACCACAATGAAATTTGTTACTTAGTTTCAACAGCTTATTTGCTTCTTTATTGTTTCTTTGTGGCCTGGCTGGGTTTACTTGGTCTGCTGTTTCACTTACTATAGGTAACTAGTGTTGGAATCAATACTGAATGGGGATTATTGATGGCAAGCATCTCAGAGGACTCTGGTGAAGAGACTCCATTGCAGGTTTCATCTAAGTTGTTGATCTTCTAGCAATACATAGTCATTTGTGAGACATTTGGTGGTTGTTTTTTAATGATCCATGAACTTTAACAGGTACGGCTGAATGGAGTTGCAACTTTTATAGGTATAGTTGGCCTTGCTGTAGCTTTTTTGGTACTTACTGTCCTTTTAGTGAGGTGAGTTAAAAGTTCTCTACATAGTTGCTGTTATATTCTGTGAGTGGCATTCCATTTTATCATTTACAAAATGATTTAAAATTTTAGATTCTTTACTGGACACACAACAAAGCCAGATGGAACACGCGCATTTGTCAAAGGCCATACTAGCATTGGTGATGCAGTTGATGGAGTCATTAAAATTGTTACAATTGCCGTAAGTGTACTTCTGGATAGTTTGTATGTTTCTGTGATAATAATTTCTTGACTAACTCCAGAGCCATTCAGGTTACCATTGTAGTTGTTGCAGTGCCTGAAGGCCTTCCTTTGGCTGTTACCTTGACGTAAGTATAAGTTATCCCTTTGGTTTGCCCAAAAATAATCCTGAAGCTATGCTAATGTACCACATTTCTTGTCATTTATCTTCTTTGTTTTTGTTTTGCACTTGATTCCATGACAGCCTAGCCTACTCAATGCGGAAAATGATGGCTGATAAGGCCTTGGTAAGTGTCATCCTCTTATTTATTTATTTATTAATTTATTTACTTTTATTTTCATATTGATGATTTCTCTATTAAAATATAGTTTTATAACTATGTCTAATAGTAGTATTTTTGCAGGTGCGTAGGCTTTCAGCTTGTGAAACTATGGGTTCTGTTACAACAATTTGCAGTGATAAGACTGGAACATTGACATTGAATCAGGTGGGTTTTACACTAGTAAGGATGTGGCTACCAATTTCGAGAATTACAGAAAAGGAATCACAAGTTTTTATGTCCTAGTTGTAACAAATTTCAATGTGTTATTGATATGTAAAGAGTCAAACATAAAATTTAAATGCTTTAAACTAGGGTTTGGGCCACAGAGAAAGACATCTAGGACATTTTATGCTTAAGTATATCATTTCTTTTAGAGTTAAATTTTATTGTTCAGCCATCACCTATATAGTAGTTTTTAGGCTCTAAATCCTTCTATAGATGAGGGATTGGTTTAAGATATTATATGATTAAACATAGTTTAGAGAACATAACTCTCCAAACTTGGTCTTAAATGTTTCCGTTTTGGTGGTCATTCAGATGTATTTGCTGAATTCACTTACAACCAAAGATTTAGGAAGGAAAGTGAATTTAACTTAATTTTCAAGGTGATAAAGTTAACATATACTGTTTTGCTTTTGTAAAGTTAACATGAAAGATTGTGTTTGGAGGTTGCAAACCTTGAAGTTCTAGTCCTTTTATTTGGTTCTTATTCCAATAATTTTTTTTATGAATAAAATATTGGAATTTGTGAATTATAAACTTTTATGAGTGAAGATTTTCTATTATATTAGGGTATTTTCTTGCTCTCCATGTCCTTATTCAGTTTCTTACAGAAAACTTTTAGAGCTTTTCATCTTAATGTTTTTGCTATTTTTCATGTATCTTATTTCAATCACATGTTTGCCCTTCATGTCTCGTGGATTTAATTTGATACTTTTCTCATTTCTTTTTATGTTGCTTGCACCTTGTTAGGGAATAATATCTTCAAGCAATAGTTTTGATGCGTAAAATTTTGTCATATTATAGATGACAGTTGTTGAGGCTTTTGTTGGAAGAAAGAAGATATGTCAACCGGATGACTACCCCCAAGTGCACCCGACAGTTATATCTTTGTTGAGTGAGGGTATTGCACAAAACACTACAGGCAACGTTTTTGTGCCTAAGGTAAATTTCTAATTTAATATAATTAAACTTTTGTGATGATATCAAAGAAAGGCTTTTCATCATTTTGTTTGGGATCATGTGCAAGCAAAGTTGTGAATTTTTTTTAGTATGCTAGTGGTAAAATTCAATTTCTTGAACAAATTTGAGTGCATGGAACCTATCCGAACAAGGTTTTCTGGAATATTGATGATAATAAGAAAGTTATAATGATTTGTTGCCATTGGTGTTATTGTTTTCAATTGTAAATTATAATCCTCTTCCACTATAACCTAGAATTAGAGTTTATACTCAATTTTGTTTGAAATCTCATAATTCTTTCTTTTTATGTTTGAAATCTTAATTTTAGTTTTGTATATCGATTTTTAGGCAGATTTGGTCAAGACACTTTTTCACCTCTTAGAAATCATCTACCCTCTTAAAATATCATGAGGCTCAACACCATAATCATTGATGAACAGGGAATTATTATGGTTTGTAGAGTCCTACTCACTGATAAAGGCTTAGATTTATGGACAACCACCTTCGCCACCTAATTGTCATTGTTCCCTCCCAAAAACCCCTCTTTGGCCCTTCATGTGTCTCATGTAATAGGAGGAAGCAATCTATTACCACAGTTATGCATGTGTTTATCATTGTTTATTGTTCCTTTGTATGTCAGGAACTATTGTAGAATCATATGGGCCGAATTTCTAAGTTTGTTCTGCCTGTCATCACTTGTAACAACCATAAACACACAATCATCATTGCTGAACTTAGAATCACTATAGATATTGAGCATTGGTGTTGAAGCTCCAATTATTTGAATCCTAGCAAACGAAGGCATACATTAGGAAGAACAATTGTCATTAATTAATGACCGTTGTTTCTCCTGAAAGCTCTTGTTGTGTTGCCAATGAAGTCTCTCAGATTCCTAGGAGGAAGGAATTTAGTATCGCAACTACACTTCGGTAATCACTGCTTGCTGCTTCTTGCATCAAGAACTCCCTCTCAACCCATTTGAGAATAGTAGGTGTCAAATTCTTTGGTTTTTTGTTTGAGGTCACCTGAGTTGTGAAGAGAGGCTTCATGTGCTTGTTTGTCACTGCTACCAACCTCATTACTAAAGTAATAGATCTTTTCTTATAACTTTGTAGATCTTAATTGGATATCACTTTGCTTTTGAAAGTCCAATAGCGACTATTTAATATACTGTCCTTGATTGAATCAAATAGACCAATATTAATATGATAATATCTAATTTTTATGGTAGCATAGGACCCAAAAAATAAGAATATTATCTCATTAGTGATTGCTTTCATGGAAAATTTGTTGACATAATATTCAGTTTTGCTTCAGTTTTTCATAAAATGATTTAAGGATTATCACATTTATGTGTAGTGATATATGCTATTGCTCTCTCTCTGATTGTCTGTGTTAGTGTGTGTGTGTGTCTATGCTTGTGATGTATGGAATTTTCAACAAGAACTAACAATTGTTAATTGCAGCCAAAGCAATTTAATGATACTATTATTATCTATCCTCAAAAAGGGGAAAAAATAGTAAAGAAAAACTGGAGATTTGTTGGGTGTTATATCAAAAATGTTATTTATCTGATCATATTATTAGAACAATAGATTTATGCACTGAGATCATGATAACATAATTTAATCAATGGCTAACTGAGAAAGGAAGCTTAACATGCTGTTGGTGAAATAATGAGGGCATAATTCTTAGTTTCAAAATAATTATCATGATTATGTCTGAAATTAATTGGTCTGCTTTGTACCATCTTTGTATTTTTATTTAGGGAATTTCAGATGTTACTTATCTTTGTTGGTTTGTTTTTCTTTCATTTACTAATAGTAAGTTTGGCCTCATTTTAGTTTTCTTTTTGTTTCCGGGGTGGCTTGAATAGATTTTATATGATGTCTTTGGGAGCACAAATTGATTATTGAGATAATGGAATTCCTAACTACTTTTTACCTTCTCACTAATTTTTGTTCATCCCTTCCGCTATATCTCTTTTCTACTTTTCCTTTTACTATCTCTTCTTCTCTCTTCATTTCTCTTGCTAGTCCTACACTAACAGGTAAGTGTAGCAGCTAATACTTACGAGTAGAATTGATCACCAAATACAAGATCGGAACTGTTATTGTTCTGTAAAGTCTTAGAATTGGCTAATGAGTGCTTAAGAGTTTGTTCACTTCTTGTTATATAATGTTGATTTTGTGTTGGGATTGCATTTTGAGTGTTTTCTTGCTTCTATGGAGTGGTTCGTTATCATGAGCATTTTCTTATTTTCTAATATTCTTGTGTTAATTTTGGCTCCCCACTAGGAGCTTTTGTCCTTGTCAATAGATTATGCTGCTTCGTATTTTGATAAACAATTAAGCACCAAATATGTCATTGACTTTGTTTACTTTGGCAGGATGGTGGAGAGGTAGAGGTTTCTGGATCTCCCACGGAAAAGGCTATTCTTTCTTGGGCAGTGGAGGTGCTCTTTTCAACTGTATTTTGGTGTTAGTTAAGTATATTTTTCTCTTTTAAGTTGTTTTAGTTATCGAAATCTGTGTTGCAGTTGGGGATGAAGTTTGATATAGTCAGATCAGAGACAACAGTTCTCCATGTTTTCCCTTTTAACTCTGAGAAAAAGCGTTGTGGTGTTGCAGTAAAACAGGTAATGGTAGAATTTTGTTCCATCTTTTTAATGGTAAAATTTACTACTCACTCACCCTGTCACTTATACTTTTTATGCATTGTTATAGTGATGGCTGCCAAACTTTAAGTGATTTCTTTATTTGGTATCTGTATATGGCACACAGAGTATATGCTTCATGGTCTTTTAAGTGACATCAGATTCATTTTGGTCCAATGTGGATTTTTCGACCATTAGCTGAAGTTAATTATTTTACAAACTGCTTTTCTTTGAGATTTTTTAATCCCACTGACCCTCATAATTCCAATGCATCTGGTCCACGCTTATCTCCTTGGATTTTCATTAAGAATTTATCTATAGAAAATGTGTCTGCAGCAAGAGCAATCAAAATATTGCATGGATTCCTTGTAATGGATGTGCACTATGATTGTGCTTTTAGTCTGATTGTCAGGCACGAGGGAAAGGATTTTAAGGTGAATTGTGACTGCATGTTGAATTCCGTAACCATCAAGTCCTGAAGTTTTATTGTTAAATTTGTGAAGAAGCTAAGCAGTTTTGTAGTATTGGGAGCACTAAAGTATTTCTTTTATTGTTACTTCTTTCCATTTTCCTTAATTGCTTTGTCATTGTTTTCTTGTTGTGTTTTTAAGTGTCTTTACATTGCTTCTTCCTTGTTTTTACTCATCAAGAAAAAGGTAATTGATGATCCTTTTTTCTGCTGAACATAGACGGATATAGAATTTGGAGTTGCAAAATCCGTGATTTACTATAAACCAAGGAGAAGCTTCTCCCTTAGCCAAGGGCATGATCTTTCTTGAAAGTGCCAAGTAACTTAGAGAGCAATAGAAGCTGTTGAACTTTGTCATGAACACATTAATTCATCTTGTTGATTACGTTCTATGCTGTTTGGGATTGCTAAAAACTTTGAAGACTTCTCTGATTCCATAAATGTGCTAAAGTTAGTTTTAGATGTCTCTTTGGACTTCCTGCCACAATTTGTACCTATTTTCTCTTCAATATAAATTGTCTCCTACCAAAAAATAAAAATAAAAATGAAAATAGTTTAAATCCTTTGTAGCAAGCACTTCATTAATCTTCACCATATTTCTCATCTTACTGTTAGTTTGTTATTCTAGTGTTTCCAATCTGGGGGAAAAAGGAAAAAAGAAATATTATGGCATTCAAATGGTTCTCTTCGCTTTTTTTTTATAGCTTTCATTTGAGTGTGGGTGCCAAAAATTCCTGCTATTATTGGGCTCTGGTGAGGCTGATGAATTATTTTGTGTATCTTAGCTGTTACTATTATCATATTTGTTATCACTATAGCCAGCATCATTAGTATTGTTATTATGGGGTAAGATCTATGTCATTGTAGTTGCAGAAATTATTACCCTGTTTATAGACTGTTGAGATTAATACACTACAGTTAATGCGCTTTTGACAATTAAGATTAAATCTTACATTTGTAACTAATTCCATAATTAATGCAATACAATTAATGCACAATTGAGATCTGATCTCAGCGATCTAAGTTTTGAAAACTTATGTTCAACACCCTGTGTCAAAATCCTGGTCCTGCCTTTGGTTGCATTGCTGCTTTTTTATCGTTGCTTCATTGTATGTTGTATTCAGTTTAAGTCTATATTGCTTAAACTCTTTAAAAGTGCAGTCTCTTAACCAATGCTGCTGCTAGTTTTAGTTTATTGATTGCCCTATCCTAATGTCATTTCATTATTTGACATACCACAGATCAACTCTGAAGTTCATATACATTGGAAGGGAGCAGCTGAGATAATTCTGGACTCATGTAAACATTATTTCGAGTCAAATGGTCATCTACAATCTATGGATGGAGATAAGGTTAGAGATAACCGTTGTTATCTTCTTTAAGCAATTCTTATGATTTCTATGGTGTTGCAGTCAAGACTCCTAAAATAAAATATTCAAAGAGTAATGGATGGCATATCCTTTAAATTGTTTTATGTTTGTAATCTACTGGAAATACTATTAACTTTAGTAAACTATTAATAGGATAGTAATGCGCCAAAATATCACAACTATTCATAAATTTATCATTAGATGTAACATCGTTTAGTGATTAGTTTTAGAAAAAAAACTTGGGCTCATAAGTAAATGTTCAATCTATTACAGAATTTTTTCAAAACTGCTATTGATGAAATGGCCGCGAGTGGCTTGCGATGTGTTGCCATTGCATACAGATCATATGATATGGAGAAAGTTCCTTCTGATGTTGAGAGCTTAGACCGATGGGTTTTGCCTGAAGATGATCTTATTTTGCTTGCCATTGTTGGTATAAAGGTATACATTGTGGACTCATTTTTCCATTATACAATGGTTTTCCAGGTCATCAATTAAGGGGAAAGAGTAATCTTCCTATGGGTTCTTTTTTTTTGGTTCTTTTTTATGTTTGGTTGGGAACTGGGTCCTCAATGTGGGATATTGCAGTTTCTTGTTTTGCATTAAAAAGCAATATTGCTCTAAATGGTACAAAAAGCATAGCAAAGTAAGTTATTAGTTTTACGATCCTTGTCTTTTGTAAATATGAGGTTACACGAGAATTTATGGGGATACAGCAGTTATCTTTTCCGTAAGGATCATCTTATGTTAGCTTTGAAATGTGCCACATTTTTCATTAGTTAACTTGAGGACTCTTTTCAGCAGATCTAAGGTGTTGTTTTGGATCTTTTGGTATGCCATAAAAAATCTCCTTTATTTTGACATCTTTATCTGTCTGAATATTTACAGCTTGTTTACATGCATGGTGTCTTGAAGAATCCAAGTTGCATCATTCATTGTGGAAATTTTTTTATCAGATGTGATTTCTAAATTGTCAATTGTGTTTGTGTGCCCTCTGGATCGGCTGTTATTTGCAAAATGATAGTTTAAGTTTGGTTGGGTTCTGAAGAACTTTGCAAAAGAAAAATGTTAGAAGTTTCTGCCATTGCATATTGTTCCTTACTGCCATTTCTCTACATCGCCAGATATATCACTGGAAACTCCACTATAATGCTTGTTAGATGCCAGAATGCAGAACTGGTTATAAGGTTCACAGTATCATGCTTCCTTTTTTTTATTCCAGCATACAGAATGATGGCTTCTTGCAACTCCTCACAGAAGTATAATTGTTTATTTCCTTATGTTTAATATTATACTTTTTTATTGTTCATCTTAATATTGTGGATAAGCAGTCTGCCATGTTCAAACGTCTACAATTATGCTGTTGTGGCCAAAGGACTGTGATCCTGACCAATTATTTTATGCTGATTAAAAAAGTGCAATCACTTTCCTTACTTCATTGATTCTGGATTATGGTAGTGAATATGTTACCATTTTAGCTGAAAAAAAGTTCTCATTTTATTTTATGAAAGGTTGGAGTCTTCCGTGTTACCTATTGGTTTCGGACTCCTATGCTTAGTGCAACACTCGTTTACACTTGCATGAAAAGAGGCTGTACTCTATGTTTATGAGTGTAGATCTTGTTTGTCTCTATTTTCTTTCATATGGTAACCTGTGTCATAGATGTAAATATTTGGATTTATCTTTAGACTTGCATAAATATTGATGCAGTTAAATCACTCAATGATATTTATGTGTAGGATCCCTGCCGCCCTTGTGTCAAAGATGCATTGAAATTGTGCAAAGAAGCTGGAGTTAAGGTAGCTTGTTGCCTTTTAAAATTGGATTTCAGATTTATATCTTTTCAATAATATTCTTATTGTACGTCTGTGATTGTAGTTTTAGATAAGGGTATTTTCAGGTTGAACTGTCAATTTTATCTTGTCATTGTAGTTCTTGCATTTAGTTTAGTGTCAAATTAATTCATGGTGATGCCAATTGAATATATATTTGCATGTAAATAAATCGCATGGAAAATGGTTGATGAGAATAATATGTTTGTGAAATCCACAGGTACGAATGATCACTGGAGACAATCTTCAAACAGCAAAAGCAATAGCTCTGGAGTGTGGTATACTTGGTTCAGATGCAGACGCTGTTGAGCCTAATATCCTTGAAGGGAAAGTATTCCGTCAATTACCAGAGAAAGATAGAGAACAAGTTGCCATGGAAATTTCAGTACGTTGTGAACAGTGTCAATTTCCTATAATCATATACATTTCAACTATAACATCACATGAATCATAACTATGCTTGACTTCTTGATACATGATTTTGTGGCATTATCATTTTTGCATAAAGAAGAATAAACAATTATCTTTTGGTCATTTATAGGTTATGGGGAGGTCTTCTCCTACTGACAAGCTTTTGCTTGTTCAAGCACTACGTAAGGGAGGGCATGTTGTTGCTGTGACTGGAGATGGCACTAATGATGCTCCTGCACTTCACGAGGTTTGTTGTCTTCATGTCTTTTACTTTATGAGGCTTGACACTATCATGGAAAGTATTGTGAGGGTGCATCTGGTAGATCAACAAATTTAATATTTGTGCATCTCGGGACACATTCTGCATTTTAGGGGATCCTATTATGAAACACTTGGTGATTTCAATGCTTTAGACCTGTGCACATGGATCTGTTTAGGGTACATTAACTTCTGGATTTTAGAACATGTATTGTCTGAAATTCCTGTATAAGCTGAAGTTCCAATGTCTGGTTAACCACTTGGAGATCTCTAATACTTTAGACCTCAATAAATATACCTGAAGTTTAAGATACATCAGCTTTGGAATTTTATTTTCAGTTTATGCTCGTTTGTCCGTGTGAGCTTGAACATGTTTGTTTTTCTGAACAAATCTTTACTTGTCTTAGAGTAAATTGCTTCGTGACCCCAATGTTTGGTATTATCGACACTTAAACCCCTTTTTGCATACTAAATGTCACCTGTATCCCTTCTGTTAGTTTTTGTTGTGAAGTTTGTGTTTTAGATGAGCACATTGGTCATTACATTGAGAGAATCTATCATTAAATGTAGTGGAATTGTGTCATTCAATCACAAAAGTTTGACCCGATCTTTATACCATTTTCAATCATGCTTCATACAAATATACTATTTTTTGGATGATTATTATATTAAAATCATGTATGAAGTTTTAAAATTTGATTGCCTATCTCATTAAATAAATTGTAATAATGTTAATCATGACTACTAAACCCAGACTGTTGGGGTCGTGATTTCATTTGCCCTACTCTTTAATGTGAGATTCTCAGTGCCCTTGGCAGGCAAGTCAAAAGCTACTGTTTGATAGGCAATATAACATGTACCAGGTTATCTTAGATGGGGGCAAGACATTCTTTATTTGGCACATTTTAATGATGTAGAAAGGTAGAATCAGTAATTGTTCAAGGGTGTTAAATAATTGTGTGGGCATGGAGAGTGTATAATATATTTAGTAACGATATGGAAAGTGTCTCACATTTTATAGATAATGGCACGGCTGATGAGAATGGATGATCAATAGGAAAATATTCTGATGTATTTTGCACATGAAACTTTTCTTGACAGAGCAGCTTACTTTGGGATGAAGCCTTTTTTTCTGCCTCCTGTCCTGCATCTTTGGACTATGCTGTTATCTTCTGGATCTTCACTTGCTGAAAATTTTAGTAATTGATACGAATATGATGTTTCCTTTTGATAGCTGATTGCGCTTTTACCTTTCTTAGGCAGATATAGGTCTTGCCATGGGTATCCAAGGGACTGAAGTTGCAAAAGAAAATTCAGATATTATCATCTTGGATGATAACTTTGCTTCAGTTGTAAAGGTCAGTAAAATCATGCTAAACCACCTTTTTCCTCTGGAATGATCTCTTAATAATTTTTTTGAAACTTTTTTTCCTCGTACAGTTCTGTGTCACATAACTGTTTCTTATACCCTACACCCTAAACATTGTGGTCAGGAGAATGATGATTTCAATATAAGATATTGTTGTCTGTTTCAGTCAGCTTGGTTGCTTAAGGGCAAAATGTATGAGATCTTAGAGTATGCTTACTGAATTTTAGGGATATGAAATCTCCATGAAATCCTTACCTCACTTTGACCAAACTTTGCTGTTCAACCACGAGTCTTCATTAGAAATTGAGTCAGTCCATTTACTTGGCATCCAAGCAGAAGCCTGCAATTAGCCAACTGCTATGTAAATTGTGAATTATCTTATTATGTTTTTATATTTGCTCGGAGAATCAGCTAACTGCTATGTTGAACTTGTGAACACTCTTAGGCTGATGTTTGTAGTAACTGCATGCAATCATTCATGTATTTAATCAACATATTTTTGGAATATTTCTTGGTTGAAATAATTTGACAGATTGTTTCTTGTTTGACCTCATGCACTCTTTGATACTTTTTCTTTGTTGTATTAAAAGTTTTTGGTGTGCCTGTCATATCAAAAAGATATGAGATAAATTTGCATCTGCACCATGTGAATGCTTTAGCATGCCCCTCTCTTGAAAGGTTCTTATTCAGGTTTTGTCCTTATCCTAAACTGTGCATTATATTCTATTTTGTGAAACTCGGGAAGTTTGACCGAAACCATTTGCAAATTGAGTTAACTGTTAAATGCATGCATCTTTGGTGTGATGATGATGCAGGCCTTAGTGATTCACTGGAGAAGAATAGTGAATAGTAAATGATAGTCAAAGAGTCAAGTCAAAGTGCATGGAAAGTTGTCTAATTAAATTAAGAGTCTGAGTCAATCCAGATTGTATTCACTAATAAATGAAGTATAGAAAATACAAGGACTGTTAAATTAAATCTATAAATCGCAAAAGTTATTAAAGAAGGTAGTTGTAAGCTCAATAGAATGAGTTTACAGAGATACAACATTCTTTATTCTAAAACTCTTTATGACTTACTGATCCAAGTCTTTTACAAGATTTCTCAATAAGGAAATACTGCCTTGTACCCAAATTTCTGTTCACATCAGATGGTGCTGTTCCAGTGGTTATGCTGTCTCTGTTATGTATTATGTATGTTTACTATATGATGGCAAGTACAACTGCAGATTGTTTGTAGCAGTTAATAAGGGTTTTTCTACACAGTTTTCATATTTTTCTTTTTCCTTTGTCTTGTTGAATCTTGAGGGGCTTACTTCTGAGATTTTCATCATTTTGTAATCAAAGTGTGAGGAATTTGTTTGTTCTTTGTAGGTTGTCCGCTGGGGGCGCTCAGTGTTTGCCAATATTCAGAAGTTTATACAATTTCAGCTCACTGTTAATGTTGCTGCTCTTGTAATTAACGTTGTGGCAGCAGTATCATCTGGTGACGTGCCTTTAAATGCAGTACAGGTGATTACTCTTTGTTTCTCTGTCACCTGCTTCCTAGTTTTTATATTCTCTAACATGATTGTTGGCCAAAAGTAAGCCTTTATTATTATAATTGTGTTGAGTGATGTGGCGTAACCAAAATTTTGGGAAAAAAAGGGAAAAAAAAATAGCAGACCCAAAAAATTGACAATATTTGGGTTTTGTTCTACTACTGTTGTATCAATGTACAAGATTAGAACAAACTGTAAATGAGTTCTTCTTGACTTTGTGCATCTTTTGCTATGAATACTATGTGTGTTGAAATGATGATAGAGGAACGAAGATAAAATAATTGAATTTTGTGTTTAATTTATATTATATATGTTGCCTGTTCCAAGACAAGCGCTGTTTTCTATTTATTTATTTTTGGGGTTTCTTGTCATAGGAAAAATTAACTGTAGGCTTGGAAGTTTTGGATAATGATGTAAACAAAGGTGGGATAGTATTAGTAGTGAAATATGGGATGTTCTTAAACTGTTCCACACACACCCACATATATATGTATGCATGTACATATATATATGGCTTAGGGTGCTTGTGGGTTGTGTTTGACAGTTGAAAATTGTTGCATAAAAATGTCATTTTCTGATGATGGAAGTATGCATTTCTTGGTACAGCTGTTGTGGGTTAACCTTATAATGGATACCCTTGGAGCGCTGGCATTGGCTACTGAGCCACCAACTGATCACCTTATGCATAGATCACCAGTTGGCAGAACGTACGTATTACTTGTCTTTGCTGAATATGTAGTTTTATGCTATAGCTTTTGAAACCCAATGCTTTCAATTTATGGAAAGTGGTTTTATGCTGTTGAAGAGATTATACTTGTCAATCAGCTCGATTGTTAGTGTATGTTCATAGTTCCCCCTTGTGGATATATTTGATTGCTGTTGTGAATGGGTCAAATACTTTGATGGTTTTAACTTTTGCCAAATTTGAAGAACTATAGCAATTCACTTGAGATGTCATTGATTTTGCTTTCTTGGGCAAATTTCAACCACCTTCTTGCATCTGATACCCAGGAATGTATCGAAGAAATAAAATATTGATTTTGCTTTCGTTTCTTTAGTACTGAATTTGATGTTGTAAGTTTAAATTCAGAAAATTAAATGGAGCCAATTTAAGCTGTTATGGTGAATTAATTTGCCCTTGGTTTGTTAATTTTTATATCCTTACATGGATCCATGCATCTTATTTATATTGTTGCTGCTAAATACCTAGATCAAATATATGTCTTCGTTGAGTGGAGTGGTCATTTATTTTTGGTGTGTGTGCGCGCCCTCTTCACCTCCAATTTTCATTATATAGGAGAATGTTGACAATTTCAATTTAGCATTTCTGTTTGAATATGAAGTGTGCCTCTTCCTCTTTGACCTAAAACAGAACATGTAGTATTTGTACATAATGGCATAAATCAAATGCGCTTTTGCTTGTGCACATATACTCGGGCATTTCGACACAAAAGGATAAAAAGGTGCTGTGTCACATTCCTATTTCATCTTTACCACTGTTATTTTTCTTCATCTTTGAAAGCACATATAAGAAGTGTGGGGCTATTTATATTATTTCCCTTTTCCTTTTTCTTGTGGTTAGTGACATGACTGTTGGTCTTATGATCATTTTTGTAATCAAGTGGGAAGAAGCCATATATGTGAAGGATTTTAATGCTTTTGTATGTCTGATTGAATCACTTTCACGTTTGTCTTCTCAGAGAGCCTCTTATAACAAACATCATGTGGAGGAACTTACTTATACAAGTTAGTGGTCTCTTTTAAGCATTGAGTCATTTGGTAAAATTGTTAAATCACATTAGAGCACAGGCAATATGTGCTTCCAAGTAAACATCATTGTATCTCATTTGTCATGGCAGGCCTTGTATCAAGTTACTGTCCTTCTTGTGCTCAACTTCAAGGGCAATAGTATTCTTCAGTTGGAGGATGAAAACAGGCAACATGCTAAGGATGTACAAAATACTATGATATTTAATACATTTGTCCTCTGTCAAGTAAGTATACAAGTTGGTAATGAGTATTTTTATCATAGTCCCGAAACTGTCTGGCAGAATTTGTATTGAATGGTTCAATTTTTTCCTTTTACAATTGATCATAAATGGTCTTTCTGCTCAATTGTTTGTTCATATTGTCTGATGGGGAAAATAGAGCAATGCCTTTTGATATTATTTAAAGCATAAGCTTGATACTATTCAAATTATAGATATTCAACGAGTTCAATGCTCGAAAGCCTGATGAATTCAATGTCTTCAGTGGAGTGACCAAAAACCACCTCTTTATGGCAATAATTGGTATTACCTGTGTGCTTCAGGTTAGAAGTCATGTTCATCTTTTTGGCCTTTTGTTTAACCTGTGTAATTTTTACCAAGAGAGCCTTTCTTATATCCATTACAGATAATCATAATTGAGTGTCTTGGAAAATTTACCTCAACTGTGAGACTTAATTGGACGCTGTGGCTTGCATCCGTTGGTATTGGCCTAATCAGGTGGGTTCAGTTACCTTTTTATGCAAATCAGTCGTGCCCTATCTTAGGTATGGTTTCACCAAAATTTATTACTTAAATTACTTTCTATTGTGATTGGTATTTGTTGATCCCCTCTGAAACCAAATTACTGATTTGTGCTTGAATCACATTTTTCGTTCTTTTTAACACTTTTTTTTATCATATACCGAGGTAGTTAGTAGTTAGGTTGCAACATGTTTGTACTTTTGACATCTAAATATTCACATATTCTTGTGCTTAAACTACGTTTTTTAACAGCTGGCCTCTTGCCATCGTTGGAAAACTGATTCCAGTGCCGAAGACGCCCTTGGCAGTCTACTTTTTTAAGCCATTTCGACGATGCATGATTTCTCGCAGCACATAATTTCCATCTCGTTGGTGTTTGAGTGCAGTAAGTGAATACCGCTGCAAAGCAGCAGGTCCTGTAAATTCCAATAATCTTGCATAATCTATGTTAGGTTTGGAATGAAAAGGCAAGAAGAAAAAACAACTTTCTATTGTTTAGTTGTATTATAAAATTATTAATAAAAAATATATATATTTTTATATTTTATTTAAATAAAAATATACTCAATTATAAAATTATTAATATTTATTAATATTTTTTAAAAAAAATTTTAAAAAATTTTATATTTATTATAATATATATTTAATACACATATTTTGTTAATATTTTAAAACATAAATACATGTTATATTAGTTAATTTTGTTTTTTTTTAAAATTACTTTTCATTGAGTGAAATAGATATTTTACTATTAAAAACAATTAAATTAACTTTAAAGTTTATTTTTAAATATGAAATAATTAAAATTTATAAATTTAGTAGATATTTTAGTAACAAATTTTTAAACTTAGTATTATGTAAATATATTTGCTGATTATAAAAATATTTGATATTTTGAATGCATTACTTATTTTTATTTAAAATTTATAAGTTTAATTGTATTTGAATTTTTACAAATAAATTGCTTTTAAATATTATTTAAAATTGATATTCATATATTTAAGAAAATTTTTGTATAATAGTCATTTTTGTTTTTCATTTTATAAAACTAATCATCTTCATAATTTGTTTACTAAACAAGGCAAAGACACTATTTTTAGACAATAATACTCTACTCTTAACTCCCCAAAACTAAACTTATTATTTAAAACCAAATTCATAAGAGACACTTTATCTAAAATCTTGGTGAAAACATGGTGGGAGTTTGCATTTGAAGATAATATTTCATAATTTCTGTATTTTGATGCATTTATTTACAACGTGTTAATTGTTTATTTTGTGGTGATTTGGTGCAGATATATTGATTAGAGTTTGGTGTGATCAAAATTGAAATAAATGCAACTCCAGTTTCAATCAATAAAGTGGGTATTAGATTATCCAAGTTGGGTTTCGGTTATTCAAATGAGTGATCGAATTTGACTTTCATTCACCCCAACTTTCGGTCATGATCAAGAGTAGAAATTGAATGTGAGTATTTATTTGCAATATTGTTAAACTTTTTATTAAGTTTTATAATTTAATTCATATTTATTAAACTTTAAAAAATTAATTTTAGACCAAAAAATTTAAAATAGTCTTGTTCAATCCTATACAATTATTTTTATTATAATCTCTTATTTGTTTGATAAATAATGGCATTTTCGTAGTTTAATACAATTGTTTTTATCTTTAATTGCTTAATTAAATGCTTTGTGAAATGAAATGTAAACAATTAAAATACATATATAAACGAATTAAAATTCATTTCTTATTATTTACAAAATTTAATTAAAACTGAAGATAATATGACAAACAAGTATCATCATTTCTAAAACCATGATAAATATATTCAAACTACAAGAAATACATAATTTTGCATCACTGTATTGGGTAGCAAAATCGACAACAATAATGGATTAAAATTTACAAATTTAAAATTTTAAATTATTATTTCAAATTAACCCCAAATGCTTTGGAAATTATAAAATTTTATAACAACTTTTTAAATATTACAAATAGATCCAATGATCACAAAGGAATACTCAATTTGAGAGAGAGAAGGTGGATTTGTTTGTACTTTTGGTAATGAGATTATTTTTGTTCAATTGTATGTTTTTTAGTTTGTTTTGTAAAAAAAATTATGAAAGATATTAATTTAATAAAACAAGAAAACAAAAATGCCTATTTTATTTTATTTTATTTTTTTAATGATTAAGTGTCTTTAATTAGTTTATTAAAAGTGCATTTAATTTCAATAATATTTATCAAATTTTTGATAACTATTAATAATATTTTTTAATTAGTTGCTAGTTTTTCTTTTAAAAATTAAAAAATTATAATTATAAATATATCAATACTATTTTTATATAATAAAAATTAAAAAATATCAAATATATTAAAATAGTCATATCTATAAATAAATATAACTAGTTATATGAATTGAAATAAATATAAAATTATAAATTGATATACATATAAAACATGTGAAAAAACATTCATAATTAAAATGACATCAAGAATAATAATTTAATAAGACGACTTAAAATTTATAACAATAATGATTATAAATTAATTTATTTAATAATACTGAATTAATGTTTTAAATTTTACATTATGATTAGATATTATGATTATTATTATATATAATTAAAACAATATAATAATTAATTAATTGCATTAATTTGTTAACTGTAAACAATGATATTAAATAGTAAAAATAAAAAGTAATGATGAACATATATAGGAAGAATAAAATAAAAAGTTTATCGTATGGGGAGAGTGGAATTTGAAACATGTGGGCAATGAAAATTTAAGGAAAACATGAAACAGGCAGTTGAATTGATGCCTTCCTCTTTAGGAAGGGGTGACCGCCACATTAAATATGTGTGTGTGTTAACTTTTCCTGTTTGCTTTTAGTTTTAAATAGGTTTAAGAGAAGATGACACAGAGCAACGAAAGAGAGGAGAGAAAGAAGACCAGAAATAGAGAGCAAAAAAGAAAGAGAAACTCATCATAATATAAATGTATTAATTTTAATTCTATTAGTTTTAGTAATAGATTTATATACATGTTACCTGTTGAAATATTTTCAATATTAAAAATTTAATTTAAGGATATTGATTTTAAAATTTAGTTTTTATTAATATTTTGAAACTAACATTTATACTATTATTTCAATATTAGAAAGTGATTCTCAAACAACAGATACATAATTCTTAACTATTGGGTGTTAAGGTAAGTATTTATATGTAATTGGAGTAATTTTAGTTTTAGAAAATTGAAAAGTGGAGTATTTTTTTTTATGAAAAATTAAGCATATGCTCGAAGAATTTTTTATTGTATATGTATTAATCAATTGATTATTCGTTATATTAAATTTATGTATACTTTTCTTGAGAATCTCAATTTTGTAAATTCAGTAATAAGATTTCAATTTCATGTGCTATGTTTCCACAATAATTGTTTAAAGGTCTACGTGTAATTTATTATTGGAAAATTTTAAATTTTATTACTTAACAAATTTATTAATTATAAATTTAAAATATGTTGGTAAATAATTTGATATGAATGCGATTTTTATCACGCGATAAAGTTTGTAAATAGAAAATCAAGTAGGACAAGGTTCCTAAAAATAATGTCATTAAATTACGTTGGCCCATGGGAATAATGTTCTTGTAGTATTTATAAATTTGATGCATAGATTTTTTTTATTCTGATCTTGATCAATTCGTGGTGATATTCGTAGATAATATTTTAACATATTTTAAATAAAAAGAGAAACATAAGCAACATTTGTATATTGCTTTGCAATTATTAAGAGAACATTGATTGCATGCAAAATTTGGTTAATTGAAATCAAATTTCTTAAGCACATGGTATCTCAAGAAGGTACTTTTGTGGATCTTGCTAAAGTTGAGGTAGGATAAACTAGATTAGGCCAAAGAGTTTAACTGAATTTACAAGTTTTTTGGATTTAACAGAGCATTATCATGAATTTGTAAAGATTTCTTTAAAAAAAGGTAAAGTTTAATTGGAACGATAAATATAAGTAAGTATTTGTAAAATTGAGCAAACGTCTGACTTCAACCCTTATTTTAATTATTCCTGAACATGGTGTTGGCTATATAGTTTACTATGATGCTTCACGTGTATGCTTTGGTTGTGTTCTAATTCAGTTAGGAAGACTAGTGGCGTATGGTTCACATCAACTTAAAATTCATGAGCATAATTATCCTGCATGTGACTTATAGCTTGCTGCAATTGTGTTTGCGCTAAAATTTGAAGTATTTTTAGATCACAAAAGTCTTCGACATCAAGTAACATTTTTATGATAAGGAGAATTGTAACAAGTAGGCAATGGAAATTAAAGGAGAACATGATGCAGGCAACTGAATTGCCATCCGCCTCTTCATGAACGGGTAGCTGCCACATTAAATGTGTGTGTGTGTGTGTGTGTGTATTAGCTTCTCCAACTTGCTTTTAGTTTTAAATTGAATAAAGAAAAGAAGACACAGAGCAACGAAAGAGAGAAGGGTAAAACAGAGCAGCATGAGAGAAAAAGGAAAATAAAAGAGAGAGGGACAGAATAGAAGGAGAAACTCATGGTAGTATAAATGTATATGAAGGAATAGTTAAAATGTTAGTTGTAGTTAGTTAAAATAGTTAGGTAGTTAGTCTAGTTGGCAAGATGCAATTGCAGGAAGTTATAGCTGGCATCAAGATTTCAAGATCAAAAAATGAACAAAGCTCAGCAATCAAGTATAGATAAATACTTAATGTGTATGAGTGATGAGGGAGCATAAGGAAAGGGAGTGATTTTTCTTGTGTTTTGTAAAAAGGGTTGTGTTCTTGAGTGTTTTAGCTGGAGATTATAGCAAAGAAAGGAAGTAACTAGTTCCTGGGATTCTTGTACAATTCTTGGTGATCAATCAATAAAGATTCTGCTTGTTTTTGTTCGTGGATGTAGGCCTAGTGGCTGAACCACGTAATTCTTATTCTGTTTGCAAATTATCATCATTTCTTGTTCATTTCATGTTCTTTATTTTTGTGTTTCATTTGTTGAACAATATTAAAACGGAAGTTTGGTTTATAGTTCTTCGAAGATCCAATAAATTGGTATTAGAGTAAGGGAAGGAATTAAAGAATGGCACAACCGAAGTTTGAATTAGAGAAGTTCAATGGTGAGAATGACTTCAATCTGTGGAGAATCAAGATGAAAGCACTCTTGGTTCATTAGGGTCTTAAAAATGCACTTCTCGAAGAAGACAAAATGCCAGAAAGTTTAAATGAAAAAGAGAAGAAAGAGATATTGAACAAGGCTCATAATGCACTAGTTCTAAGTCTGGGAGATGGAGTTCTTCAAGAGGTATCAAGGGAGACCACAGTTGCAGGTATGTGGAAGAAGCTAGAGGAGAAATACATGACAATCTCTTGCTAACAGACTTTACAAAAAAAGAAGACTCTATACCTTTGTATTGAAGGAATGATGTTCAATGAGAGATCATTTGGATGAGTTTAATAGAATCATTCTTGATCTTGAAAACATTGACATCAAGATAGAAGATGAAGATCAAGCAATGTTACTATTTAGCTCTTTACCTGACTCATATGAACACCTTGTAGATACTTTAACTCTTGGAAGATACACAATATCAATGCAGGATGTGAAGGCCGCCTTAAGCTTGAAGGAACTTAAGAAGAAAGATGAAGCAGGACAGGGTGAGGTACATGCAACAAGAGGTAAATCAGAAAAGAAGGCACAAAAGGAAAAGAACCTGCAAAGATCAAAGTCAAGAACCAAGAATTCAAATGTTTTCAATGCCATAAGGAAGGTCACTTCAAAAGGGACTGCCCAGAAAAGAAAAACAAGCAAAAAGAATCAAAGAATAACACTGAAAATGCCACAGTTGCATCAGAAGATAATTGTTCCTCTTATGAAGACTTTGAAACTGCAAAACTATTTGTGGCTTCTGATAAGAGAATTGAAGGTCAGTGATAAATAAGAATTCATTTATCACTTATGATCTGGTTATAAGGGAAAAGTTTTAATGGAGAATAATGTCTCTTGTGATGTGATTGGTGCTGGAATAGTTAAGATTAGGACAACTGATAATTTAATATTAGAACTAACTAATGTTAGGCATGTTCCTGGTTTGAAGAGGAATTTAGTCTCTTTGGAGGAGCTTGACAAAGCAGGTTACATCTTTAAAGCAGAGAAAGGGACATTAAAAGTAATAAAGGGATCAATGGTGATTATGAAAGGGACATTGAGTAATGGGTTACATGTATTCAATGGTGAAACACTGCCTGTATCAGCGTCAGTATCAACAACTAATGAGACTGATAAATCAAGGTTGTGGCATCTAAGGTTGGTACATCTAAGTCTTAAGGCATTAAAGGAATTAAATAGGCAAAGATTGCTAGGCAATGATCAAATTTCTAGACTAGATTTCTATGAAGAGTGTATATATGGAAAACTTGCGGGTTTAAATTTAGAGAAGGGAGACATACAACCAAGACTATATTGGAATATATACATGTTGATTTGTGGGGGCCTTCACAATCAAAATCTTTGGGTGGCGGTAGGTATTTTTTGTCACTCATTGATGATTTCTCTAAGAAGCTATGGGTATATATTTTAAAGTCTGAAGAGCAAACATTTGAAACATTTAAAAGTTGGAAAATGTTTGTGGAAAAACAGACAGATAAGAAAGTGAAAGCATTGAGAACAGATAATGGACTTGAGTTATGTGGCAAGGAATTCAATGATTTCTGTACAAAGGAGGGAATTTTGAGACAAAAAAACAGTCCGGATGACACCTCAACAGAATGGCATAGCTGAGTGAATGAATAGAACAATAACTAAGAAGGTAAGATGTATGTTGAGTCACTTTAAGTTATTAAAAGGGTTTTGGGCAAAAGCTTTGATAACAACAGCTTTTCTAATTAATAGAAGTCCATCCAAAGCACTAGGGGGTAAAACTCCACAAGAGTTATGGACTAGAAGGCTTGCAAAATACCAAACTTGAGAATTTTTGGGTGTCCTGCTTATGCACATGTGAAATAGGGGAAGTTGAAGCCTAGAGCAATAAAAGGGGTATTCTTAGGATATCCAGAAGATGTGAAAGGATACAAACTCTGGTGCACTGATCTAAACCCTCCAAGATGTATTATTAGCAGAGATGTGATTTTCAATGAGGATGCTATGTTGGATACAAAGCAGTCGAGAAAAACTAGAGATGGTTGGCAGACATCATTCCATCAAAAGGAGAAAACACTAGGATCTAAGATAATACAAATTGAGGTGGAGTCACAATCAAATCCTGGAAGTAGATCAAGAAATATGGAAGCTAATCAGGAAGTTGGACAACCAGAATCAGATGGGTATCAATTGACCAGGGATAGACAGAAAAGAACAGTTAAAGCACCAATGAGGTATGGATATGCTGATTTAATAGCTTATGCTTTGATCACCATGCAGGAGTTCATTGGAAATGAACCAGTAACATACAAAGAAGCTATGCAGAGTGAGTATAAGAAAGAATGGCAGGAAGCCATGAATGATGAAATAAAATCTCTTATAAAAAATGAGACATGGAGTTTGGTACCAAAACCAAAAGAAACAAGAGTAGTAGGGTGTAAGTGGATTTATAAGATTAAAGAAGGACTCACAAAGACTGATTCTGTGAGATTTAAGGCTAGATTAGTGGCTAAAGGTTATGCACAAAGAGAAGGAATTGATTACACAGAAGTGTTCTCTCCTATGGTAAAATTCAGCTCAATAAGGGTGCTGTTAGCCATGACAGCAAAATTTAATCGTGAAATAGAGCATATGGATGTTAAGACAGCTTTCTTGCATGAAGAACTTAAAGAACAAATTTTGATGGAGCAACCAGAGGGGTTCGAGTCAAATCAGAAAAGAGATCAAGTTTGTCCATTGAAGAAATCACTATATGGCCTAAAACAATCTCTAAGATAGTGGTATAAGAGGTTTGATGAGTTTATGGTCAAGCATGGATTCAAACGAAGTTCTTATGATTGTTGTGTATACTATATACATGTTGGGAGTGAAAAAGCCATATATTTGCTACTTTATGTTGATGACATGCTCATTATAAGCAAAATGAGATTTGAAATTCAAAAGCTTAAGAGAAGACTTATGGAAGTGTTTGAAATGAAGGAATTGGGAGAAACCAAGAAGATTTTAGGCATGGATATTAGAAGGAATAGAAATGCAGGAGCATTGATAATTTCTCAAGAAGGATATATCTGTAAAGTTCTTGAGAAATTCAATATGATGGATGCTAAATCTGTAAATTGTCCTCTCGCAGCACATTTCAAATTGTCTGCTGAAAGTTGTCCAGTAACAAATCAAGATAAAGCTCAGATGGCATCTATACCACATTCAAATGCTATTGGGAGTTTGATGTATGCCATGATCTGCTCAAGGCCTGATTTGGCTTATGCAATAAACATGGTAAGTAAATACATGCCAAATCCAGGAAGGCATCATTGTGAAGCTGTCCAATGGGTTTTAAGATACTTCCAGGGTGGGTCTTCTTTATGGAACTGATAGGGATGCAAGGTATATGCTTCACAAATATGTTGGTGCTGATTATGCAGGTGATTTAAATAAGAGAAGGTCAAGAACAAGATATTTGTTCACGTTGTATGGTTGTATAGTTAGCTGAAAATCAACCTTACAGTATGTAGTAGCATTGTCTACTATAGAATTAGAGTATATAGCAATTTCATAAGAATCAAGGAGGCTAAATGGCTACAAGGCTTGACTGCAGAGCTGGGATTGAAGGAAGAATCATTGTCTATTATGTGTGACAGCCAAAGTGCAATACATTTGACTAAAAATCAAATGTATCATGAGAGGACAAAACATATAGATGTGAAGTTTCACTTTATTAGAGATGAGGTCTTAAAAGGAGTGATAAAGCTGGAAAAGATACATACTGATGAGAATGCTGCAGATATGCTTACAAAGTCATTGACTGTTTCTAAGTTTAAGCATTGCTTAGATTTAGTTGCTGTTGGGAATGATGTTTAATAATCTTAGAAGTTTAGCAAGAACAACAGGAAGAATTGTAACCAAGGTGGAGATTTGAAGGGATGGTTACAATGTTAGTTGTAGTTAGTTAAAACAGTTAGTTAGTTAGTCTAGCTGGCAAGATGCAATTGCAGGAAATTATGGCTGGCATCAAGATTTCAACATCAAGAATGAACAAAGCTCGGCAATCAAGTATAAATAGATACTTAATGTGTATGAGTGAGGAAGGAGCATAAGGAAAGGGAGTGATTTTTTTTGTGTTCTGTAAAAAGGGTTGTGTTCTTGAGTGTTTTTGCTGGAGATTACAGTAAAGAAAGGAACTAACTAGTTCCTGGGATTCTTGTATAATTCTTAGTGATCAATCAATAAAGATTCTGCTTGTTTTTGTTCGTGGATGTAGGCCTAGTGGCTGAACCATGTAATTCTTGTTCTGTTTTGCAAATTATCATCATTTCTTGTTCATTTCATGTTCTTTATTTTTGTGTTTCATTTATTGAACAATATCAAAAAGGAAGTTTGGTTTATAGTTCTTCGAAGATCCAACAGTATTAATTTTGTTTCTATTAGTTTTAGTAATTGATTTGGATATATGTTACTTGATGAGATATTTTCAACATTAAAAATTTAATTTAAGGATCTAATTTTAGAATAATGACTTAATGATTTAGTATTTGTTAATATCATAGAACTAATATTTATACTATTATTTTAATATTAGAAGGTGACTCTCAAACAACAAATAAATCGGAGGAAATTTGATTCTTAAATGTTGAGTGTTAAGGTACATATTTGTATGCAATAAGAATAATTTAGTTTTCTTTGAAAGTTTAAGCATGTGCACGGAGAATTTTTTACTATATACGTGCTGACTCTATTCATTATTTATTGAGCTAAATTTACTTACACTCTTTATAAAATTCTCAATTTTGTAAGTTTAACAATAAGATTTCAATTTTATATATTGTGTTTTAAAAGGAATTGTTCAAGGGTTTACTTAAAATTAATGTGCTTAATTTCTCTAATTTATTGGAACATTTTCATCATTATTATTATTTTCTTTAATTAATAGATTTATTAAATATAGATTTAAAATACATTGGTAAATGATTTGACCTCGATATGATTTTTATCTTGCAATGAAAATCTACAAATGAGAAGTCATGTGATATGGAAGTGATTTCTGTTCCATAGTGAAAGTATGCAAGTGGAAAATCAAGTAGGATAGCAGTTTTTGAGAATGATGCCCTTAAAACACGCTAGTTATTGGAGAGGCGGTACTTAAGAACAATGTCTATGAAGTATGCTAATTATTGGGGCGACTGTTATTAGAAATAATGTCTTTAAAATACGCGTGGAGTTAAATGAAATTGTTTTTAATATTATAACAAAATTCTATATGAATACTTATTTTTGTAATATGTTGAATATTATTTATTTAAAATAGAGAAAAGAAAAGATTGTTGTTTATTTTTTATTTTTAAAACGTTCTTAGCATATAAATACATGTCGAGCATTAACTTATCCTTACTCTTTAAGTTTTGAGAATATTAGAATAGTAAATTATTAAACTATGTTAGATGTTATCCAACAGAAAGAATTTCTTAAAATTTTGCATATGTATAATATGATAAACATGTATATAGTTTAAATTATTAGATAAACCGTAGACCATCAAACTTTATATTTTGATGTTGAGATAAAATAGTTGAATTTGAAATTTGTATTTTATTATAAGAGTAAAGAATTTCATCTTGAAAAATTTCAATTTTCCCACTTGAAATAGCGAAGATTCTTAAGAATCTTTTTTTTCCCTCTTCATTTCTTCGATCACATAAAGGAATTTGCATTTCTTTGAGAATTTATTCCTTTTTCATTCTCCTTTCCTTCAATCAAACATATCCTCAGAATGATGAGATTGTCCACCAACATTCTCCATAGTTTGTGTACCACAACGTGTGGACTAGTTTGTGTACCACAACGTGTGGACTAGTTTGTTTGAAGGGTAAAATATGTAGAACTACCATAAGTGATTTGTGATTTGAAGCCATCTCCCATCAAAATGGGGAAAGGTTATTCATGAAGTATTAAAAAAAAAGACATGGTACTAGTGTACATTAGAGGCCTTTTGTGTGCAAAATGAAGGATATATTTAAAATTGAGCGACCTTTTTGTTAAAGTTTTTGTAAGATGAAAAGGTGAGCGAATTTTTGTTAATAGTAGTATAAAACACATTTGGAATAGATAACGTAATCTTGAATATTTTCATATGAACGATGCTAGTTAACGTGGATGGTTCCCTTGTTATGTTATAAATTTTAAGTTGTTCATTGTATATTTAAACTTTTTGTTATATGTTTTATCCTGTGTTGTATTAAAAAAATGAAAATTATTATGAAAACTTTGAAAGTTGTACAATTCAACTGCTTATACTTTAATAATAATAAAATTGGAAGGATTTAGCTTTGTGCAAATATTTCTTAAACCTAAATGTTGAGTGATGCTATTGACACCCACTAAAAATTTTTTTTTGACAAATTTTCCATTAAAATTAAGAGATTTGCTCTATTAGAGAATAAAAAGAAATCAATATATTTTAACAACTATATTGATAGATAAGTTATTCACTTTTAAATAAATTTATAAAATTATTTTTATCTCGTTTTTTCTTTCTTTGTCATCTACTTTTTCCTTTGGTTCTAGGTAATGTAAAATTGAAACTCAAGTCCTTCTTTAATTGAAGTTGAGCAAGACAATATTCACATCTTTCGTATTCAAGTTTTCAAATCTTAATACTAAAATAAAAGAAAATTATTTAATTATCGAATTTAGATAATTTAGATATGCATCAATCTTAAATTTTTATTTTAGTATCATCCTTTCTTGGGTATATTTTCCTATATTAATTTTATGTACAGCATAGTAAGGACTGATTATTAACATTAGATAAATTATAGAATATGAATCTTTGAGAAAAGTAATGTAAATTTTATTTTGAAACTATTTAAATTTTAGAAAGCATAAATTATTTCATTTTGGGTGGAATGCAATTTTAGTTTAAATATAAATATATATTTGCTTAGACTTTTTTTTTCAATTTTAGTATATATAAATAAATTTAAAACTAATTATTAAAGAAATATTTTATTGATCAATATTTTTTTAATACTTAGAGATATATTAACTATTTTTAATGAATATCTAAATCTCAATATTTAGTATTTTGTCAAAACTTCAAATTCTTTTTGTTGAATCTTAATTACAAATAAATTAAAAATATATTTTTTCCTTTCATTCTTTTTCTTATTATTTATTCATAATCCAAAGTCACTTAAAGTGAAATTGTTGTTGGTAAGAGTTTGTTGAATCATATGTTCTTGTGATTGTAGATGTGATCTTGAGTTTTGGGGGTTCTAGTGTAGTATCCAAGTGTGACCCATACCAATGAAAGATACTCATATTATTTTATTATTTAAAAAATAATTTCAAACTCCTTAACTACTTGTATATATCAAATGTATTTTATATTAACAAATTAATTTATTAAAATTCAATTATAAAAACTAAGTACCACTAAAAAGATAATCTTTTTGACTTTCTAATTATAAAATCATTAAATAAGTTTTTATCATAAAATATTTAATAAATAACATAATTAATTAATTTATTTAATTTTTTTAATAAATAATCGATCAAATGTAAGATTTAATCAATTCTAACATTAAAAACATCAATTCTTTTTTTTTCTTTTTCTTATTTCTTTGTCTCACTCTCACAATTTTCTCTCTCTCTCACTCTCTTTTTTATTTTTTCCTTTGTGCCTCTACCTCTTGTTTTTTCATGTCATTTTTTTTACTTTTTTTTTGATAAACTAAGCTATAAATAACGTAAGCAATCGGCTAGGGCTTGTTTCTAGAAAGATAAACATGAATTTAAAAACTTTATAAACAATAAACGAAACAATAATTAATAACAAAGTAAAACAAATTTATTTATATCATCAAATGAAGTGGGTAAGCTTAAACATACAAAAATAAATGTTTAACTAAGTGAACATTATAACTTGTGTCATTTTTAAAATTTAATATTGAATTAAGAGAAAGAGTGTAAAATTAACTTGAGACCTTAACTTTAGGGGCATGAGGGTCGGTTGTTCCAACAATGGTTTGTGTGCATTGAAAAATGGTTGTGAAATATCATTCCAACACACTCGTAAAGAAGAAGAATTTTGCTTCCGAAGCCATGGAATCCGATGCCTCTCCCCTGAAGTTGCTTCTTAATTCTCAAATTAAATTGAAAATTAATAAATGAGAAAATTAATAATTATGCAATTAAACGTAAATCAAATTTAGTTAACTTCTAATAACAATTCTATTTGAATTTTAAACCATTTACTAATGACTAAAGAAATAGAAATATCAAAAACAAAAAAAAACGCCGTCTGTGGGAATCGAACCCACGACCACATGGTTAAAAGCCATGCGCTCTACCGGCTGAGCTAAGACGGCTTCCATGATAATTGTTGATGATTTTTTTTATGTATTAATTTTAGGTTTATGTAGTAGTGAACATACATTTCAATCCTTGGGATATATTATATAGATGCATGGATGTACGTACTCTGAATCCCAACATCTAGTCTTCAAACTTGAGAGTTGAGAATTAAGACTGAAGAGGTGGGAAAAGTTGATGGATTTATGGTACGCGCAGGTCTTGTAAACATGTTAGTTTCAACATAGAATGTCAAAATTTATTATTTGTAACAAGTTCCTGTTCTCCATTTTACTCATTTGACATCGAGTATTACTATCATCACCAATACACCAAAATAAATAAAATCTAAAAATAAAAGAAAGATTCATTGTGTGTGCAACAGGTATTACAATTAACAAAAATAAATAACAAAGCTCTGCAACACGTCAAACAATATATATGATATTAAAGAAAATCAAATTAACATCTAATTGAGTAACATTTCGAAAAAACAACTTAGCAAAACTTTTGTTTATGATCCTCTCAGTTTCAGACCTGATTGAAAGTTAACAATAACATGAATGGGCCAGATGGTTCTCCTTCAAAACGTACGGGGAGATGTAATCGGTGGCGGGAGCAGAGGAAGCAGGAATATCTGCAGGAACAAGGATGTGATTCTTTCCGGAACCTATTCTCTTTCCGGCTACATTTGCATAAAACAGGCCCGAGATGGCTGGCACAAAAACATCACTTTGTGAACATATGTAGAAGTCAATAACCTTTTCATATTCGGAATCTTCTGTTTCAAGGAACTTCTCCTGCTTATCGGCTGGCATTATGCTTTCCTGCAGTAGTGTCCAGAGGCAAAGATGGTTTCAGAATCATAGATGACAATACTTTGAACAATCAAAGGCAAAATACTACCAAATTTTGAAGTGATGTACTACATTTTTCAAGATGGATGGAACAAATAAGATTACTGTATAATGATTCCACAATCATGCAACAAAAGCTTTTTTCAAATTGAAATAAAAGCAAAGCTTAATTAAAAGATTAACTGAGAGCATAAAGAAGAAAATCTCACCTTCGTATATGTTTTCGGGAAGATATCCTTCAGCACTGTAAGGCTGTTATCCCACCTCGACTGAGTCAAGTAGACAGTGGTATCCTTGTCAAATCCAATTTTCCTCAAAAATACAGCAATCTCATGTGCACTGTAGCAACTTTTTCTCTGAGCACCGCTGCTTTCATGACAACCCTTATTTTCCAGCAGATCAACTCTCAAGTCAACTGCAATAAACCGGCCATTAGACTTGCGACTTAAGGTTTTTAGCCTCTCAACCATGGAGTCAACTACTTCATTGACATCTGGCTGCAACTCTAAAGTTCCAAACATTGCCAAACAAGCAACCAAATCAGCATTACTTTTCTCTGCGCTCTTTCTCATATTTACCGAAGGAAAGTAAGTTGCCAGTCTAATGTTGCCATTTGCTTTGAAGATGGGCTGAATATTTTCAATTATATGATCTTCTGTGACTCGATTAGGAACCTTCACAACAGCAAGATTTCGAATTGATATCTTGGCAGGCAGATATTTTGCTACTTTGATCACCCCATCAAGGCTTTTAATAAACTTATCGGCATCATAAATATCTTCAAATTTCCTGGAAAAATATTAAATTCTGTCAACCAGTCAATCAACTTTAATAAGGTCAATTCAATGCTTCTCAGCCAAACTTTACAGTTCTATATATAATATATCTTAAATCATATGATTAAATTGAGTCCCATTTACTCATCATCTGGTTATTTAGAGGCAGCCATGTATATATATATATTTATTATAATGATGGTGGTGATAAAAACCATGGAACCGCAAGCAGCAGAAAATGAGCTCTTAAAGGAAAAAAATAGAGCCATCATGAGCACTAACCTCTCATCACCTGGTTTGCTTCCCCTAACATCAGGGAGCACAAGAGTCGCTTGCAGAAATCTTGCAACAACAGCTGCATCAGCAACCTGAAGAATGTAATCAACAGTAAATGGGCTATCAAATTTTAAGGCTTCTCAAAAAGTATTGGTGACAGAAGAAGTGTAAAATGGGAAATCAGTCTGCAACATGCAAAGCCCTTCATTTCTCATTGCAAAGCTCAAAAAGTAGTTGACATGAATGCACAACATAGTGGAGATGGCATAAGCAGTGACAATAATTTTATCTTATCATAGCTGGACAAGAAGTGATCTCGAGGAAATACAGATTATGTCTTCTTAGCATTGGCATCCCTGAAACTTACAGAAGAATACAAACTGCCACATTACAAAGGAATACATATAAAAAATGCATTTCACTAGTCCTTGATGATAACCTTTCAAATTGTAAAAAGGAAGATACAGAAACTAAATAACATTTAAACCTTAAAGGGCTGTTAAATATACCTGCGAGACATGGTATTCAGGGCCATTAGTCAACGAGAAAGTAACGTACCCTTTGGACTCCTCTATCTCATCTATTGGCAGAAAAGACCAAATGAGTGATTAAAAGGGAAGTGTCTTCCAACAATGGCGTGAGCATGTGTGTATAAACATTTCCGGGTATACGGTAATCCATATAATTTTGGTGATATTGAAGGAGTCCAGTTAATTTACCGAAGTTAGATTTTGGCCAACAAGGTTTTAATACTTGACCATCCTCCAGCCAAGGCCCTTTACTCAGCTTAGCAATTGTACGAAGACCCTGCTCTGCAACCTTGGCAACATCCTGAACATCTCCCGGAAGTTTTTTCTTTATTTTTAACAAATAAAAAAAGAAAATGGAAAATAGATACCGTCAAATGATAGCACAAACTAATGAAATTAAGAGCTGCAGGATAAACAAAAGAGACAATGATCAAATCTGGTGATAGAAATTCATTTACAGAGACAATGCTAAGGAACAACAACTATAAGAATTAAGCTCTGTCATATTAAGGTTCCCCACTACCAGGAAACAAAACAAAATATTCGAAATATATAAATCCATATTCCTCCATTTTCTGCTCAACCAAACAGCAGTCAGGGAAAAAATTGCTTATTTTGTGCCAAAAATGGTTCCTTTTTCTTCCATAAAAACCAACGTTAATTTCAGCAACCAACTAAAACTCAAATTTTTATGCAATGAAGCAGACAGCCTTAGAGATCTTCCTCGTGCCTAAAATACATAGCCCAACAGATCAAACAATTAAGCAACATCTTAAGATTAAAGAGAAACAAAAAAACCACATATAAAAAAAGAGTGAAAACGTTAAAAATCATAATTTACATAAAAATGCCAAGTAGAAACTGAACTAAACTGGAAAGCAGATCTTAAACAATGAATCAATACAAAGAAACAAAAGCGTTATGTCAAACTGCTTACAGCGATAGAATCAAAGTGGTCTCTCTTGATCATATTACCGAGCATAACAAACATTGTAAGTGTCAAAATACCAGCCACCACTTGCCTCAAATCCACACCCATTTCAGCAAATCCTCGAAAAACTCTTTCTGGGGTTGCGAGATGATAATGTTCTTGTTAAAGGGCAGCCCTGATTTGAAGTGGTTAAAGTTTTAAACTTTAAAGACATATAGGTGGAAAGACGAACAGGACGCGATTTCAACTGACTGGTAGCAATGCAAAGTTTTTGCTATTATTTTGTCTCGTGAACAACATCCAAGAGAGAGACTCAGAGCGTACAACTTTTTTTTAATATCAGTGTGAAACTCTTCCTTTACTCCACCACGACGACTACCGCTTGTTGAGATCAACATAATAGTACTCCTGTCAGTCTGTTATTATACAGCATGTTTAATTATTAGTCTTAAATGTTTTTCACTTTTTAATTATATCATTATATGTTTATTTTTTAATTTAATAAAGAGGACTTCACAAAGTAAACTTGTAGGAATCGAAAACGCTAGACGCAAATACATTTATCATCGTACAGTGTAAAGCATATAAATGAAAGTTAACTTAAGCTTGTTAATTACGCATGAAGAGTTAATAATGCACTTAATCACCATCTAATTTTGGCTATTGTCTACCTCCTCCACGCAAACAAACCACACACCCTCATCCATTTAATCATTCAAACCAGACTGACAACTAAAACATTGTTTAAAATAAAAGAGCAAAATATAATAAAACGTTAATATCTTTAAACAAATATTAACAAAATAAGACTATTCAATGCCATATATAATCTTTTTACATACAAGTATATTTAAAAAATATTAGTATTATTATTATCTCAAAATATGTTATTATGTATAGTAAAATTTTAATATATAAATAGTTAATCTAATCAAGTTTATTTCATTTGCTAAATTTAAAAATAATATTTTGTGAAAATTCTATCTATTAAAACAAAAACTCATAGACGACTCAGCGCGTAACAATGGTCGCGGTAGTATCGCGCGAAAAATTTGTGTGCTCATCTATCGTATACTAAAGAAGGTCATGGGCAATTAATGAGTCTTCATGCTGTCAGACCAAATTATTTATTTGAGAAAAGTTATTAATGACTATTAATTCAAATAGGATGATTTTTACTGCATTACAATAACATAAATATATATAATGAATAATACTCGAAAATGGCTCTTTATATAATAATAATGAATAATAATAATAATAAGAAATTAAATAAAGATTGACAAAATAGTACGTAGTGCTTTGTTTTAACTAAATAATCAACAATCTAAGTATCGCCTTAAATTTGTGAAAACAACAGGCCGTGGATCAAGGCAATGCGGCAATGGGCTATACACTTCAGTCAACACCTCCTTAATAAAAGCCATTGACCTGGCTAGTACTCTACAATCCCTCATCGTACCCATTGTATGACCAACACGATAGTTATAATATAATAATATAATCCAACCGACTTCTACACTTGCAAATTCTCTAACGCACAAAAGTCAACATAGATAGCATCTCTATGCGCGTACATTCCATAATATACTATTAATAATGTTATTTCTAATTTTAATTCAAATTTCTGTTTTGATATAAGATGTATAAAATAAGATTTAAAGAAAAAGGGGCCATAGTATAGTATGATTTATAGCTCTACCTCATTTAGTATTGTATTAAATACGTAATAATCCCTATTATATGATTACGAATATATATATATATATATATAGTATGGTTATTACTCCGTAATATTTTAACTTAAAGATGAAATTTACATTTTATCAATATAATATGTGCATATATATATAAAATTACTATATAACGTAACTAAAATAATAGAGAGAATTAAAAACACTAAAAACAAAAACGATGCTTAGCCGCGTGATAAGCTAGTAGTTTTAAATGATGTCGTGGACTAACTTATCATGCTGATAAGCTATGAATAATAACGAAAGAAATTATAAAAGAGTATGGTAAGTGTTATGTATATGTAAAGAAAGATTTAATTAATGATAAATTTAATATATTTATTATAATAAATATTGAACAAGTTGGCAAAGATTTTTGCTCTAGCAAGACAATTGCTCGTCTGACTTCGAGTTGTTAGTCAATGGTTCTAAAATCTTTATTGACGAGTGTCTCATTCTTTTGTTTTTAGAGGAAAAAGAGACCATGTATGGGTGATTAGCAATAGAATATGGGTGGTGAGGATTAAGACTTTTAAGCCGACCAATAGCCAGCCCAATTCAGGCCCACTAGAAGAAGGACAGCAATTTGGGATTGGGACCCATCTTTTTTGTAAAAATGCGTATGTCACATGCCAGTCCGCAGCATGTTGATTTTAATCATGATTACAGATTCAGAATGCATGTGCCATGTGCATGTGGATGTGACGTCTTTTGTTTTTATTTATTATTAAGTACTGTATTAAAAAAATTCCCGTTTGAATAAATTTGAACCTCAAATCTTTTATATTGACAAAGATCTTCAATACTACTCAAAAAAATTTTTAAAAAAATTGCCAACAAGTTGAACGTAAATTCTTCGACACTAACTCACCTAACAATCCCATGTGAACAAGTTCAAACTTAGGATATTTTATAGTATATTTCATTAGTTAAATAAATTATATTTTTTAAAATTTTTAATTTTTTATAAATATTTTAAAAAATTTTACCGATTGATTAAATCAACCCAGTGGCATGTTATATTTTGAATTTCGTGATTAGATTATAAGGATAATTTTGTTATCATATTTGATATACTAACGATGAATATTTTTAATAAAATATATCAAATCTATGTCATTATATAATAAAATAGTAATATCTCAAAAATTATGGAACTAGAAGAAAACGAACAGCAATGTATCTAATTCAGTGATTAAGCAATCTCTAGCAGAAACAGAAAGTGATTAAGTGCTATATTTTGTGCATAAGAGGACTTATCATTTGGAAATATTTTCTTTCTTATATTTTGGTACTGATTTGGCAGGCAAGATCTTGAACTTTTGGCAAATTCTTCTCTCTTGGACTCTTACAACCACGGTTTCGAATTCGAAAGTGGGTTTCAAGAGATCTATTGATGGTAGTTGTTTGGTTTCTGAGATGTTTGTTTTGCAAGTGAGGTTTGGTTTGAATATGGGTGTTTCTTCTTTTTGCCTTATTTGGCACGTTTGGTCGAGAAAGTTATACATGAGAGTCCTGATTAAAATCATGATTAAAAACATAAGATCCTGGATCACCAGTCTGCAGGGCTGGAAGCAGGAGGACTTCTCACAAGTCAGGTTTATAGCACAATAAAGGAAATTGCATTGAACTTGGATGCATGGTCAAGTTCCCATCAGGATAGCACTCTTATCTTACATCTTCATGATTAATAATCATTGCCATTTTTCAATGTGAAAGGCATAAAGCTTGGAGATATGATGGGAGATTCTTGGTTAAAAGCTCATGAGCAGTACAAGAACTATTATGCAGGCCTCCATGTGAGAGAGAGTTGGGGAAAACTTCTTGCTCTCCTAAACCAAGATGGCTTATCACTGTCTCCTGGCAGGAGGGTGAATGACTTGCTGAAAAATACTCTCTAAGGATTTTAATCAGACTTTTGATTTCATGCATAAGCAGCAGTCCTGCTGGGTAGTTACTGATACTGATCTAAGGGAGAAATTATGCCAACATGTAGTGCAGGCTTTTCTGCCTGTTTGCAGAAGCTACTTGCAGAATTTTGGAGTTATCGTTGAACAGAATGCAAATGGAAGTAAATATGTGAAATATACTGCAAATGATTTGGAAAAGATGCTGAGGTCTCTGTTTCAGCCAAATCTGGCAGTTACAGGCTCTCGCAATTGTATAGTAAAATATAAAAACTAGTATGGGCATCCCCATCAACTCCATGTATTGCCTACAGCTCTGAGAAATTGAAATTGGTGTGTATTATAGTAAGACTAATGTGTTATAAAAGGAATGATCCGTATTATGTAATATGTTACCGACCGTTGACTGTTTGTATCATTTCTTGTTTAAAATTTATGTTTCTGTTAAGTTCAAAGTGTACGGAAATGCCTAAGATTGCACAAGCGTGATTGGCTTATTGCTCCTGCTATCCATTACGATATTACTCCATAGGATGTTAGCCAGATGTCAATTTCAGGTGTTATTTAAATAAATGTTTATGTTGTAAAAACATGGGTGACTCGTGCTTGTCAGGGATTTGTTTTCGTTAGCTGGTGACCCTATGGAGGGAAAGAACCTATTATAGTAGGAATCATAACAATGCCCCCCTTCTTTTGTTAGAAATTGCTCTTATATAACAAACTGTTACTGGACTAATATGTGAAAAATTTACCAGTTGGATCAGTACTAAAAATAAAAAAGACACACAAGCAAGGTTAATTGTTGCCTCTCTGTTTCTAAGCTCCTAGGACGCTGCCAAGTGCCACAAACATCTCTTGCCTTTAAAATGTGTTTCGACGACGCTATGTTAATTGTGACTGCCCTCGGCACCATTAAACCTTAGGAAATAATGAGCCTATAGGCCTTTTTAAAGCATTTGTTTTGATAGGTTTAAGAATTGTTTTGTATTTTTTAAGCTTTTTCCCTGTTTTAAGAGAGCACCGATATGATTATTATCCTGTGATTGTGGCAAAAGAGCTTATCTCAGGTTAGCCGCCTCACCCTAAGCCAAATCACGAATCAATTCGAATCAAGATATTGTACAGCCAATATATTGCAATACCTGCATCTATGGATCAAGTATATTGATGTTTTATGATTAAGGAAAGTAAAATTATCATAATTTTGGTAGCGAATATCGAGAAAATGAAAAATAACACTGAGCGAGGCCATGACTGTATATGCTACGAAAATCCTTCCAGGTCATCTGGCGTTATACACATTTTTTTTTTTTTTTTATAGTTAGGTTTTTTTTTTTTTTAACAACTTTTGCTACAACTCTTTTATCTTTTTTTTGTTTTTATTTTTTTTTCTTTCTTTTTTTTTTTTTTTTTTTTTTTTTTTTTTTTTTTTTTTTCTTTTTTTTCCTTTTTTTTTTTTTTTTTTTTTAATGCTTTTTCGAGAGCTAATCATCCTAGCTCCTCTCTTTCTGAATTTGCCATCTAGTATTAAAAATATTTGCGCCATTACACTTGCATACCTGAAAAACACTTTTTAAGTAAATTTCTGAAAGCGTCAGATGCCTATCTTGAAAGAATTTCCCTAGGAGCATAGAAAATCGCCGTTGTCTATACTCTTTTCCTGTTCTCATATTGTTAAATTTTTCGTGCAGAGCTTTTTCGTATTGATTTGTTGTCTTCTCTGTAAATATCTAATTGTGTAAATTTATGTCCTTTTCGATTTTTAAGCTCTACTCTGTACCTTTCTGTTAGTTTTTTTTTGTTTGTTCCTTCAAACTTAAGTGTGCTATGAAACATCCAAGGATGTTCTTGTTATGATTTTAATTGGTTTTCTTTCTCTTGCTGTTTCTTTTTTAGGTTTCGAAGATCTTTGCTTTTTCTATGTTATACTGGTGCTCTTTATTATTTTTTTCAGTTTTAGATTATTTTTCTGTATGTCTTTATCTATAATTTTTGTGTTTGTAGATTGAATAACATGTTTTTTTTATTGATACTAATTTCTTTACTTTTTGTTTGAATCAAAGCAGCTAATATCTCCCTTGGATAGCTCTCAATACTAAGGCGGAATGACGCAAGTTCTGGTCAATGTGAATGTACGTAGAGATCCAGGACAAAAAAGTGAGAAGACAGAGTTTGTATCATGTTAAGTCGGACCTTGTCCTTGTAGTAAACCTTATTGTGGTTGGGATAGTCTGTGAGGATGTTTGGGGTGTGTGAGTAGTGGTTAGCAAGGCTTAGTACTGTCGGTTGGCGAAAGCAGTGTTGTGTATGTGTTGGAGCGTTGGTTATGGATGTGTATTTGTTGCATTGAGGTCATCAAAAAGGGTTACCGAATTCGGTTGGGGTATTGTTTTGCAAATGGATGGGGTCATATTCACATCGTGAGGACGGAGTGTCTGTCTGCAACTTTCACAGAGAGGCGAAAATAAGAATCTACATGATTAAGGTGTTGGGTGGTGGGGGAACAAGATTGAGATGGAAGCGTTGTTGTTTTTTTTTTGGAGGGGTGCTTGTGTTGGGTGTTTTTGGTGTTGCTGTTGGGTTGGTTGGTGGTCGTGTTGTGTGTGTGTTTGGGTGCGTGTGTGTCGTTTTGAGGTGTGAGTGTGATACAATGAAACTGCACCAGGGTAATCTCAAAAGGACCGATAAGGATCTTATTCGTGTATAAGGGAACTAGGCGCCCGACGCTTTCTCATGAAGTATAGCAAATAGCCAATGAGGATGATCTATGGACGATTGTATGTAACAGAAAGCCACCCTAAGTCCGATTTGAATATCTTGTTGTATAAGTAGTAGCTCTATACAACTAGATAAACGCCAATGGTTATTAGTGTTCTGTATGTTTTCATTTCAATACTTCAGTATTCAAGTGTGGTTTTTCATGTACAATGATCTACCGGATTTTGGAAGGGGCGGGTCCGGAGGGAAACTTGCGGGGAGTGGGGATGGGATGGGAAGGGGGTGGCCGCCAAGGCTGTGTGAATCCTAGTGTCTCAGACCTGATGTTTATTATTGTGTGGATTTTTTTTTTAATAGTGTTTGGATGGTTTTTAGGTTGTTTGTTTTTATCGAATGCGGCTTTGGAACAAGTTATACAACGCAGAATTGAGAAGCCTTGATAAAAAAGAGAGTACGGGATAGTGCGGTTAGTGTTCGAAAGAATTCGTTAAA
>BNST01003114.1:0-113438 GCA_019650275.1 Xylocarpus granatum
TACCAGAAGGTCCAGAAGACAAAGTTTGAATCTGTCTACATATACAGACACACATATCTATGTATTGCCATAATTTGATTTTAGCATTATTAGTATTTTACTATACAATTATCAACCATGTTTTTTATTGTTCTTCTTTACATTTAACGCAAAAATCAATGTAGAATTATAATGAAATTTCGTACTTCCCTCATTGCATTTTTCAGATTTGGTTTTCTTGAGCATAATTATTTGATTCTTTATTCTTTACTACATGGTCTTTCTTGGCTCTGGTCCATGTTATCATTATACATCTGTTGGCATTTTGCAATGAACATTGAGGAATATGAATGGTGATATAACATTTCTGCTTGCTTTACCTGATGTCTGACTTGTTTCTAAATTTCAGGCATTGCAGGAAGAATATCAGCTTCGAAATATTTAATCAAGTCTGTTACTGTCTATCCAATTAAATCATGTGCAGGATTTAGTGTAGAACGTTGGCCTCTTTGCAGTACAGGTGAATTTTGTCTTTTGTGCACCCTGAGTGTCAAATATGTAGCCTACCTGTATCAAATGTAGACATCCCTAAATTCCTTCTTCATAGTTGTCTAACAGATATTTGCAATAAAGTGTCGTCAACAAGAGCATGAATGTAGTGCCAATCTGTTCAAAGTTTAGTCCGAAACCTCATTTAATTAGAGGAAAACTTGTGGCTGTGAAATGAGACCTAGTAAACAAAAACAACAGCCGAAATTTCAGGAAAAACGATAGCTGCAAGTATTTGAAGGGTCCTTGAAAAACTAAATCACATGGATTAAAAAATGACATTTTATGACTGAAAAAATGTTGATTGGGAAAAGGGGACCCCCACGTTGTATTCTTAGCTCAGGTCGGAGAGGTTGATTTTGACCATTAGATCTCTAAAGATCCATGCCTTGAAATAGTTGTAAACCACAGGTTTTGCACTAGGTTTCAGCATATTGCTTGTTAGATAGTAATAAAGTTAGTTTCATAATTGAAAAATCTTTTCTGCATGACACAGTCTCTGATAATTCTGCTCCACCTCTTAGCTGTACAATTAAATAGCATGTGGGCAAATTTGCTGAATTGTAGTTTGCTGCAGATGTTAACCAGTACAGGAATGACAGAATACTAGTTATTTTGGCTCTTGCATTATTTTTTATGAGATATAATCTTAGTTGGTAAATTGAGTTCGAAGATACAAGGGGAAAAAACATTTGCAGACTATGTAATTAGTGATTTTACTAGTTGTACATTGAACTTTTTATATGATATGTCTTAAATCCTAATAGGCCTTTTCTATGTAATGACAGGATATTTTCATTAATTTTCGCCTATGGAAGTTGATTGTTTCGAATCTTGCCTTCTCTTCTACACCGGAACTGATGTTTGGACTGTATCTGCTGTACTACTTTAGGGTGTTTGAGAGACAGATAGGCTCCAATAAGTATTCAGTGAGTAATCATCTATATTGAATTGCTCAAGAATTCTGTAGTTATATCTTATTTTACTACTGCTTCTGAAAAATAATCATAAATATCTTGTGCACTTAATACAGAGGCTTGAATTGGTAGTTTAGTACTTACTTTATAATTAGAATAAATGAAAATATAACCCTGGAATGCATTATAGTATCAATTATTACCCTGAATTGGAGAGGGCAATGCAAGTTGGAGTAAAAAGAGAATGAATATGAAGGGGGAAAAAATCAGAATGAAGAATCCTGTCCCTTTTGCCTCCAAAGAAGGAGCAACTGAATTGCTTTATTTATTTGGCCAAGCTGTTTCTCAAAAGAACAGTAGTGTAAAATGTTCATTTGTTCTTTTTATTTGTATGTCAAGGATTGCACAATTAATTTAGTGGTTGTAATGGGCAGAGAAAAAAAAAGAAAATAGAAAAATGTTTGAAACATATCAAAGTCAAGAAAGAACGGCCCGATGTTTGTACTACTGGTCCACTATTTGATAATTTGACTGTTTCACTTGGTGTACCTGTTCAACTACTGTGTCAAAGATTTCTCAGATTGAGGCAGGTTGTTAAGAGATGTGATTTTGAGGCTGAATGTGAAGATTATGTGTTCGTTTGAATAGTTTAATTGTACATTTTCTTAGTTAGTACAACTGTTGTCAAAAACTCATTCCCATAATTTTTTATTTGGCTGCATATTTATTATTCGTATGGGATGTGAAATCTAGAAAATTTTTTATGTCAATTATATGGTGGCTGCTGACCTAAGGTACTGTGTATTTAACATGGCTAGGTCATATTTTGTCATTTGGTGGAAATTCTACATACTCTTCTACTTTTATAGAGATTTTGTCATTGTACTTGAGTCATTTCTGCAAAATTAGCTCTATTAGATTGTTTAAGTGCCAAAGATTTGGGTAATGGGACGGTTATGATTTGATTAAATTATATTCAATATTTTCTTATGCATTTGCTGCTTGTTCACTTAAATATATTTTTTTCTAAAACTTGATTATGTTACATTAGCTTTAGGCACTGATGTCAGAATCCCATATTTGGTAAACCAGGTATTCTGCAATTTGATCAAATCACTTTATCTCTTAATTTTTGTTAATCCTTCAAATCAATGAGTGAACAGAAGATATTTTTTTGATAAGATAAATAGCACATCTTTCGTCGTCTTCATTATTATTGTTATTGTTGTTGGTGTTGTAGGCAGCTTAAGAACAGACGTGTTTCATCTGTGCAGGTCTTCATATTGTTCGCTGTAACAGTTTCATTTCTCTTTAAGGTCATTGCACTAGCACTGTTCAAAGGTATATATACTTTCTATGATTGCTTATATGCTCTTCTAATTTCAAATTGTTAAACATGTGTTTCATTAAGCTCTTCTCCTTTAATTTTTTCAATTTGTTCTTCAACATTTGTTAATTAATAAAGTTCATTCGTATAGAGGCTCTTGAGTAGTTTTTCAATTTTTTTTTCGTTTGGATGTCTTGTCCCCTTCGTAGAGTCTTTTGATCTCAATGCGGATTTATTTGTTTCTTAGCAATGTAAATTCAAGCACCAGGGTGATTTCAGCAATAGAAATAAAATGTGTAGAACTACATATATCATTCGCAACTCATAAACATGCTCTCTTAATATGTATTTTGGGTAGCCCAATCAATGTGCTAGGAATATGGACCTGAACTAAACATGAGCCAGCCCTAATCTCCTAATGTGCGGTTATGCTAATTAGTGTAAATATACCTTGGAGTGCATATCAGTGTCTTGTGATCATTTAGATTGCTCAACCCTTGTGTCATCAATTTAAAGATGAGTCTTTAAAGGTTGTTGTAAATTTTGTATGTTAATTGCAAATTTCATAGTATTAGATAAGCAAGAAGAGTAAAGTTCTGGTGGGTCTGTCACAAGTTGGATTTGAAGAAGATGACTTTATTATCATCACTGTTTGTTAATGACAAAAAAAAAGAAAAGAAATTGATGACCTGATCTGGCTTTCTGTATCACGCTCAGTAGCTTTTGGTGCATAATTTAATTTGTGGTCTGGCTCATTGATAGCCAAGTTTTAATTTCTCTCTCATATTTTTCAGCATAGATCAAGTGTTGATGTTCTGTGCTACAGTGTAAGTGGTCAGCAACAGAATTCACACACATCTTCTATTTTTGCAGATCCTGCTATGAACCTCACATCTGGACCTTATGGTCTTATATTTGCTTCCTTTGTACCGTTTTTCTTCGACATTCCAGTTTCTACAAGGTTTCGTGTATCTGGAGTTCGCTTTTCTGATAAGTCTTTCATATATCTTGCTGGTCTTCAGGTGAGAGTGGGTGTAATTTGTTACACTTTTTCACATTTGCCTCTCTTCTTCTTGAGCTGGTATCTTACATTTTGTCTTGCAGCTTCTTTTATCATCCTGGAAAAGATCTATATTACCAGGGATATGTGGCATCCTTGCTGGTTCCTTGTATCGTCTAAACTTTTTACGCATCCGTAAGGCAAAGGTGAAAATTCATTATGATGTTTCTTTCATGAATCAACCCCATTAAAGAGATGTGCATGCTGATTCAGATTCTTTTAAATCATCAAACATTTAGTGGAATGCAGTGCTATTTGGTAGCATAGTAGTTGTTGTACAAGTATTGTCACTGAAGGAATTAGTGTAATTGAGACATACACATTCCATTAGAAAGTCTTATTCAAATCTGTATAATGTTGAAATTGTTTGTCGTATTTATGTTTTGTGCATATGTTGTCATGAAGTTTTTGGATTTAATGATTGTGTGTCTATTCTTGTGCAACAGTTCCCAGAGTTTGTTACTTCATTCTTGTCAAGGCTTTCTTTGCCATCTATGGGGAGTCCATCTGCAGCACCAAGTAGGAATATCATAGGAAGCATACAATCATACGCTGGGCGCCAAATGGAGGCAAGTGTCTTGGTTAAATATCTTAATTCTGGTATCTGCTTAAAACATCTCTAATTGTCAACTAGAATGATAATAACTTTCACAAACCTGATTGCATTCACATTTTCTTAGCATGGTATTTGAACCTGGGTGCTTTAATACTTCTCTCCCATTCCTTTCCCAACAGAGTTGGATATACTCTGTTGGCAGTGTTTCTTCTCCAAGGGCACTTGAATTGGATGCTCTATTCTGGCATAACGTATGTTGTCCGACTTTTGAGCATCCATATTCATGATATATGTCTGTCTTATTGCTCCATACCTGGGATTTATTTGGTTGCTTGTGATGCTATAGTGAACCCTAATCGTGCGGAGCATTAAAGTTTTTAACAAAAAGTTTGATCAAGATGTGCTTAGTTGTCAATACGTGCAACTTACACACAGCTCAAGAAATTTATGTCTCAGTGAAAGTTACTTCATTGATGTGGATGGTGTGATCAATGACATTTTAGTTGACGAAGATTTTTAATCTGATTTTATCTTGCATTGGAAGTAAAGACATTCTCGTTTTTCTCAAATCTGTATATGTGATATTTGCTATGAATCACATTGAATTCCTGACATGATGTACATTCCATTACTGCATTCTAGAAAAACTCACATTCTCTTTGGTTCCAGAGAAATTATCCTGCTCCAGTGCCTTCCACGACAGAGCCACCAGAAGATTCCATTGCTACGCTGGTTTCTATGGGATTTGACAGGAACTCAGCCAGACAGGCACTTGTGCAGGCTAGAAATGACATGAATGTAGCCACAAATATACTTCTTGAAGCACAGACCCACTAATTCAGTCTGAAGATGGCTGCTGAGATTGTGAAACCTGGACTTCCTCAAGTGTGGCGATTGAAATAGATATGCCCATCATTGTGAACCAATGGATTTTGCTTCCTGGAATTCATCGAGGCACTAATCAATTCAATTCTGAACATTCTCTCTTTTCTTTACCTTTTTGTCACTGTTTATCTAGGTCCATAGCGTTAATTTTTGACAAACATACAACAATATCACTGCAGTTTAGGAGCCTGTACAATTATTTGCACTGGTTATGGAAAATATGCGTGTCTTCAAGTTTCAAACGTTACTGTTTCATGCATGTAGACTGTTCAGGCATGCGCAAATGTTCACATTTAGTTATTGGTAAGTGTATAAATTTTCCTGATCCTTATGGTTTGCCTTTGAAATTGGCCATGCTTACCATGTTGGGTAAATTTTTTTAGCGCTCTCGCGTGCAGCGCTCTTAGGTGGAGGTACTATTTTCACGATGAATGGGTATTGATAAGATTCTGGCAGGTGTAGTGGTTAAGAAATTTATTCTTTTTAGCACACTAATTTTGCAAATTGTGAAGGAAGAATGCTTTTAATATATGTTTGCGCATGGAGCAAGAAAGGATGAGTTTCAGCCCAAAGGTAAACTACTCATGTTATCACGAGGCTTCCTGACGAGTTTGAAGTACTGTTAATCAGCGTCCATTGGACTGGAATTGAGCAACCGAAGGATAATTAACTAGTTACATGGTGTGCTCCCAATTGTTTATTCTTCGAGAAGAGTGAAGGATGCAGTTCCAACACAGCTTCCAGGTACAGAGGGATTGCAATCAAAACAAAAGGAACAAACGAAGCAAAACCCAAAAGACAATCTTATATTGAAGTAAATCTCATGCGAAATAGGAGACCAGAAACGCACCCTCCCCAATCGTATTTCAGCCTAGAAACCCCTTTACAAGACGTCTTTAAGAAAACTAGATACAGAAAACAAGCTCCATTATAGCATCAAAGGTTGGTAATTCGATCTCCAGCCTTGGTATCATGAAATCACACACACCAAAAGCAAGCAAATATGGATCTCTTTCAAGGTCTCCTCTCTTCTATAATTGAGGATCACCTTGGACGTTATCATATGATTGTATATGTTGTTAATGTAAATGGAAAAGTGCAGGCACTTGATCTTCCATTTTGTTTTTGCAAAGTATCAGACAGTGCTGACGTCCACACGACTTTTATGGAGCTGAAACGCAGGGGTGATCCAGCTTCCACAACTGCATTGCATACCTGACCAATTGAAGTAACCCAAGCGTGCTTCACAATTGGCACATGACAACTTCCCTTCCAATGCACCTTCTTGAACTGAGTCACAAGAAACAAATCAGCAAAAATGTAAAGCCTGTTTTGAGTCCATATCTCAAAAACTAATATCAGATTCCATTATCTCTGCACAAACCCCAAAAAAAGGTATAAAAAATGGAAAATGGACCTCAATCCTTTGAATCGCTGTGAAACGTGACAGTTATTTCCTACATCTTCTCAAATCACTAATGTTAATAACTAGATTGCCAGAATATATAGAACCCTCTGTGGATTTCGAACAGCTTCAAATAACCTTTCAGTTTTGCCCTTCCACAATCTTTTATAACATGTCACAAGTGCATTAAATACTAAACAACTAAGGGCGTCCAATCAGCCCCAATAAACCAACATCATTAATATTTCTTGACAAACAAAATTTCCAAAAGATTGTCATCTAGCGTGTAGAGTAATAATGTATCAAAGGAAATAATTGTAGAAATTGTCAAAAATTTTCACATTCCAAGGCTTTTCTTTCTCTTTTCTCTCTCAGGAACAGAAGGATATATCACTGACAGAAAATGTACACAAACCTTGGCATTTAGTAAGCCTAATCAGTTCATAATTGAATCATTCCATAAGGCCAGTGAAAATTTGCTGCAATCTTTATTGAAAATTAATTGCAATTTGCAAGCCAAAAAATGCCACAAATATAGGAGAATACTCAGACTGAAGATTGCAGGAAAGGTAAGCAATATAGTTAGAGCTTGTCCTGTAACATTCATCTCCATCAATGCCAAAATATTCAAGTTAGGCCTTGCACATCAGAAAATACCTGCTGTCATCCACCGAAGAGGTTCAACAAATACAGCAGAACATTCAGACTCATCAAGCTTGTTGAAATGGCTGCCACTTCTTCGTTTGTGCCACTCAAAGACTGTCTCACCCTCACCTGGAATGTGATCCACAACATTCTCCTGTAATGCAACAACTCTTCGGCATTTCTTGCAGCGATATGCAGGAGTATGATTATCTCCTCCATTGGGGTTTGCAGCTACCCCATATGAAACTTCTGGCGGCAAGCCGGGATCAGCCCCAAACTTGGAAATGTCTATTCTCTCTCCACGGTTATAAGAATCACCTGAGAGCAACAGATGACAACCTCTCTTAAAAACTATTCTAGTGATGAGCCCAATGTGACATTCTCCAGTAGTGCTAAGAGGCCAATAACTTCGAGGGGAAAAACAAGAGAAGGCAAAACCTACATTATCTAACTAGCCTCTGATCTACTTCAATTACTCATGTTCCTAAAGCTATCAAACAATATTGAATAGCACAGTCCTTGGTAAGTTTCATATATTTTCATGATTATTTCATCTCTTCTTTTTTTACAAACTAATGTGAAACAGTAAAATGTCCAAAACTCAATCCTTTCTCTAATTGAAAGAGTTTCTTTTTACACTATATTATTGATTATAAATGGCGAGAGTAAAAAAATACCATTGAGATTTGCAATTAACACCTTATTTCATCTAAACTTTGAATAGATTAATAAGTGCAATGATTTCAACCTGACATATCACAATCACATCCAATATTGAGGCTTCAAATCCTGTAGTCAAACTTGGTGTCAAAGTCCAAGAAAAGACATTTACTTAAATTGATATATAATATGTATCATCAGGGCCATTTTCACTTGGAAACAACCCTAAGAGCACACTAATGAGCAGCCCAGGATCACCAATGCGTAAGCTCTCTTGGAAATCACCAATTCACAACTCACCGTATCCAGTCCATGATTATACAATGATAGAAATATTCCTCTGCTGATCCAACAAAAATTACAAGTTGATAGCACATCCATCCCTGCGCGACTCTTATCAAAATGTGATTTATCTCAAACATCCACTTCATGTTTGCTATAAACTTTCAATTCAATGACAAGGATCCTCTTCTTTCTCTAGGTCCACATTCCACGAACAAAAGGCTTTAAATAATTCAAGTTCACTTACACTTGAAGATTTGTTTACTGCTGTACAATAAAAAGTGACCAATAATAATACATAATTAATCAAAAGAATTTCCAAGTGATGACTGCCATCATATACGAGTAAAAAAAACTTTTTTGTGTTCAATATAGGGTCAAATAACACATACTTACAAAAATGTTCCTTAGATATTATACAACTTTGTTCCAAATATGTTTTGAAAGTTCTCAGTGACCTTTGGAATGCCCTGCTTTTCACCATAAATAATTTTATATAGTTGAAAACTTTTGAGCCCAGTGCGATCCCCCTCCAAAATACAGAGTCATAGATTTTAGAATTAAAAAGATTGATCCAAGATGCTTAACTCACGACCTATAGGTCAGATAAGTAAGAATCTTAAATCTTTAAATTTGATGAATAACCAACTTTACCACAGTATGCAGATACGGTTGGATGACCATTATGCTAAATAATAAACCCAAAACATCTATGATTATTCCTTCCAGCAGAAAACCACTGTGTCATAATCTTCCAAAAAGCTTACAGCCATTAACAATCAGCAGTTCTGACTCAATATGATTAGTAGTTTTTATATTACCTAAATTAACTAGCCTACACAATCCCAGAAAGGAACCAAATTTAAAGACATTAAAATGTATCTATTATCCCCGACAAAGAATTTTGAATAAATCAGACTGAACAATGCGGGATAAAGAAGAAGGATAAAAAGTTTACCTAGTACTTTCAGGCGAAATCGCTTGTAAATGGAGCTAGCGTGATCAACTTTGAAACCCATGCCCTCAAACATCGTCAACTGTAATGAGGTGGAAAAATATATCCATTAGCAGATTCAAGGCATGCTAGAGTTTAGAAACTTAGGACCCTAAGAGTTAATTAACTGTTGATGTATAAACCGCAGACTATTATAGCAATGCCATAAATCACCTGTTCTAAGAAGCCATCATTAGGGCAAACAAACTCGCAGCTTTGCCGTAGAGATTCAAGTGCATCTGCTCAAGAATGCATGGAAAAAAAGAGGGGGTGTAAAAGGACAAAAGAGAGTCATATATGAGTTTGAAATGACAAATTGCAAAAACCACCAGTACCAGTGTGTAGACCAACATTACTCCAAACAAACAATGTATCTGTTCAAACCTTCTGAAGATAGTTGTTCAGTTCTCATCAGATATGCTGTAATGATAGCTGCACTGCAACGAACACATGCAAAGCAGGGTGTAAACCCTCAGGACTTGACAATTCAGAAAACTGGAAAAGTTATTACAATGTAGGCCTGTTCTGGAAAATTTCTGACACATATTAGCAAATTGTCATAGCAACAAAAATTTGCTTATATACATATGAATAGTTAAATTTCTCAGTCACAAAAAGTAAGTAGAAACTACTGTTCCAGTTGAATATGTGCAGTCTGTGGACACATGCAAACTTCTGACACAATTAATCATAATAAATGACAATTAGAAATCATGTCCGCCATCTTGGAGAATATTAGAAAGGTAATAAACAATTTGCTTCTTTCTTGGTAAGAATTTTGCTTGTTCTCCATAACAAATTTAGCCACAAACTTAGCCCATATAAAAATTAAAGTGCCTCTATCAACATTTATTGGACAAAATTGATTATACGATATTGAAAAACCGATACCAAATTGTTTACACTGATTATAGAACAGCAATGTCACACAAAATTTGCAATAAGCTTCCCCTAATAAGTAGAAAACAAATGAGTTACTATACTAAGCAACCAAAACTGTAATAAAATAGTTGGGTTTACCAAAAACACAATTAATTTGCAAATGCTTTTTGATTAATCATTCATCCAATTAAATATACTTGACAGAAGACATTCAAGCATTTATCTCTGTGTGAAGCCTGTAAAAGATCTCCTGCGACCATAATTATCTGTTATGGCTTAGAAATAACTCAAGATATGTTAAAAGTTATATCATACCATAGAGATTGAGTGATTTCAGGGTACCATAAAACTGTTGTAGATAACATAGCCACCAATATTTTATATGGCAAATTCCACAGTCACCATTGATGCAAATATCTGAAGATATAATTCCTTCATGTAGATGAAGGCTCTTAAAAAACTTCAGGTGATTATTAGGAGGTTTCTGTTTTCAGTCTATGGTGATCTATGTTCCCATTGCTTTTTCCTGTATCATAAGTCCTCTATGAATGATTGTTGTCATCCTCTTTGATGCCAATTCAGCATGATAAATTTGTCAATTTATAAAAGTGTGTCTCAAACGATTGTCAAACTGAACTCATAGTAAAAATTTTACAACCTAACAACAGGTGAAGCAGAAAAAGTAGTATAACATGCATATGCGAAAAAAGGTGTGTAAAAAAATAGAAGCAATGAGAATATCATGATGAAATTTTAGGCAATCACATGAAGATGTAATCATTCATGACCAGAAAAAAATTCCAAATTAAAAAACCCAGAAAATTTTGACATTGAGAGTGCAACTACAGAACACCTAGTTGTTATACATAAACATGTTTTTGTGGGCATATACAAAAATTATATGAATAAAAGAGGTTCAACAGACCACAACAGGCCAAATATACAAAAGGAAGACTTTGCCTTTGGTCTATAATTCATACAATATGCTTTAATGCTATACAGTGTTTCCCAGTACAAGATTAAAATTGATATCATGAAATATGTAGCATGTAGATACACTGATATCCTAAAATATTGAGAATCCATAACAAACATACCTCCTCGACACTCCTGCAAAGCAATGCACCAAAATGGAGCCTTCCTTTCTACTCCGATCAATGAAATCTAAACATACATCCAAATAATCTAACAAATTCTCACTCTCCATATCTCTAATAGGCACTGCCATTCTCACTAGCTTCAAATCCCTGCCAGCATATTCCAACAAGTACAAGAGTTTCTCGGGGTACAAAGAGCTTCTTGGCCCATCACCTAGATCATCATCAGAGCTCGAGCCACTACCACCAGGTCCACCAACATAAACCTTCTTAATCTCCTTCGAGGGAATTATAAGACTGCCACGCCATTCTGTGAAAAATGATATGGATGCAGTGCTCAAAACTGATAGTATATGTGTAATTTCAGTGCTACCATTTTGAAGAACCTCTGCTGCATCTGATATGTTTCCAATGAATAGATGCTCACGTACAAGGTACGGCATGACAACAAAAGAGCAACAGCTTTGTTAAAAGGTCCAACTCTGCGTTTTTCCTGCAAAAAGCTAAAATTTTATCATTTTCATTCCCAGTATGGTTTCTATCTGATTAACAATTATCTAGCTAAGATAAACTAGAAGTTAAGATTATTGGAGAAAAGAACTAACACTCATTTTGGTTGCTGAGAAAATAAACGAATATTAGTAAATCATAAATTACAATTTTACATTCAAAACAAAGCAAACTTACAAACCAAAAACTAGTTTCTCATCTAAAACATTTATAATGTACTTAATATCCTGCAAAAGCTCAAAGATTGAGTTTAGCCAACTCTTAATGAAAGGAAGTTACAGGGTATCTGAGAATGCTTCCATAGAAAGAACTTCAAAGTAGCACAATGTTTCACAAAAACACAAAGTAACAGTTTTTGGAAGAGCAACCATGAAGTGCTTTTTTATCCGAAAGATTGGTTTTAAAAGAAGCACCTTCAAGTATTCCTATCAAAAATAGTCGACGTGCTCTTTTAACATCAAAAGAGATTTTTGCATACTTCATACGGACACCGCAAAATTGACACACAATCTGAAAGCAGTTTTGAAGACGCCAAAATACGGTATTAATATCTAAATCAAATATTTTACAGCAGCAATCAAATATCATGCTATAAATCTTCCTGAAATTAAATAAAAGTAAGTATATGACATTTCAATTTCTGAAATCCGAGAAACAATAACGCTCAACTTCAATGAACCTCGTACGATCAGTTGCTCACTTAACGTATAAGATACAACTCAGGGTGCAATTTTCCATCGTTTTCTCGTCAACCAAACAGACTACGAGAATTCAAGAAGTAAACTCATTTTTTCAGCAGAAAACAACTATTCAGTAAGTTTTTCTTCCTTGTTTTTAATTCGAAAGAGAAACGAATTAGATAAATAAATTTCATTCACCCGAAAACAAGGAATATTCCGGCGATGTAATTCTATCTCATTGCTTCCTCTTCCTCACCGATTATTAACTTGCAGCGTGCGCCCGTTTGCATATACATAGAGACTTTCACACGTGGAGATAACTGCCAAATGAGGGGATGGCACGTACGAGTGAGTTATCTTGTTTTAACCAAATAAAATTATTTTTATTTAATAAAAATAAAAATCAAACTACATCAATAAATTTTTTTTGTTTATTTAATAAAAATTTAATCAAATCGAATCCAATATCGATTCAATTCAATTTGTTCTTTATTATTAATGCAATATGATTTAAACTAAATTAAAATTGATTTAAAATTCAATTCAAATCAAATTTGTCCAATTCAATATTTAAGTGAGAATTATTTGCATTTGTTTATTGATGTTTACAATTACAAAATTTAGAGTAATTTGCATATTAATTAATGTAATAAATGACGTAATATAGTCATTTGATATTGTCACATAAATTATAATACAGATACTTAATTTACATTTATTCGTAAGTATTCATGGTTGAATAACAGTTAAAAGCAGCAGTAATGGTGATTGTTATTGCTTCATAAGTATTTTTTACCATCACAAATTCTGAAATTGGTGACCCTTCGATGGAGATTGATCATAACTTCATTTTGATTTTGCAGTTTGGAGATAGAACTATGAAGCTCTCTCATTAGATATTATGGTTATATTGGGCTACTGTAAATTTTAATTCAAAATTTATCGTAAAATAAAAGACCAACATATCACAGATGTGACTTCAAAGCCCCCACACTTCAACAACAATAGAAGTTAATAATTTAGCTTAGCGAAATTAAAAAGATTGAAAGGAAGAGTTGAAAATAGGCCATTAAATTAAAGCTTCTTTGATTTGGGGGTGAAAGAAAAAAAAAGTGAATGAATTGATTCCAAAAGCACTTGTGAAGTAGGCCAAAGAGTTTCTAAAATGACACCACCACCACCTTTATTCGAGAAATTTGAGAGTGTGGATGCAGGGTGGGCACTAATTGGCATGTGGTAGTTGAAGTGAAATAATTGAAAAATATGTTTGGTCAGCAAAAGTGTGATTAGACATGGAAAATATAAAAATAATACACTGCAATCCTTTGTCTTTCTTTGACCAACATGACAAGAGATGTAGATCATAGGATATACATGAGATTATAGAAATGGATACTGCAAATTTGATGCTCTCTCAACCTGGTTGCAGTAATAAGACCATAGGTAAACCAGTTTACATTTTGTAGCCTTTGTCTTGTATTTAGGCTGATTTCTAATCCAACTCAAATCAAAAACACAATCTTTTATCATCCTCTAAAAAGCAGATACCAAATGTAACTATCTAAGTGCTGTACATGAAAAATGGGTTTCAGATTTTTTTATAATTTAAAAAGAGATATTATGGTTGAACAATGCACTACAACCTGTAAGGTACCTTTCAACCAAAATTTACATGACAAACAAGTGCACTTTCATTTCGCTTCACAGTTTTCATTCTCTATTGAAGCTATAACATATACAAAAGAACAGCATACCTGGCACCAAAGAATGGACATGGCCATGAATGCCAATGTCACGCAATAAGAGCAAAACTAGCAGGTTCAATCACAAGCGAAGTTAACACTCCTGATCTCTATCCATTGTATAAACTGGAATTTGCCAATTCTTAGTGTTCTTCTTTGGATCATCAGTGAGGCTGAGATCTTTATCGTCTTCCTTGTATGTTTTAATGAATGTCCTGGCCCCCATCAATACAAGCCTCTCAACCATGAATAATTGGTAGTTGTTCTCAATAACAACATCCAGGATGTCACTATAGTTAGATGAATATGCCAATTTGTACCTGGAAAAGAAGAAAACAATCAACTTTGTTAGTGGATGAAACTTTATAACAATATTTGTGTTTAATTTTGGAGCACCCATTGATTTATGCATTCTACAATATCTATAGACAAGAGAGCAAAAGGCTATTGAAACAAAATCAAATGACCATTATATGCTAACTTTAGTGTTCTAATCTTCTCTAATCTTTGCCAATATTGCTTCAACATATTTTGCTGTTTTTGAGACAAAAAGCACTTGCCATATCATTGTTATTGAAGCATATTTTCATTGCTAGTAATTGTAATATTACATAGATATCAGACAGCTTCATCCCTTCTACCACCTTCCCTAAAGCAGGAAAAAGAATACCAGAATAGCTATTTTCCCTTTTTCTCTTGATGCTATACACTTCAATTGTCTAATTGTGAACTGAACATAAAAGAAAGAAATCATTTGTATGTGCTTCAGGGATGTCTAATAAGAGAGAAATCTAGGTGTTACCATGAGAAAATAATTAGACCTCAAGTCCCAAATAATCAAGTTATATGTGAAACTGAGTTTTTACCTGACAGCGAGTGGTGAAAAGAAACCAGGTGTCTTCTCGTTTGAAGCAATAAAAAGAGTCCTTCCAGGTGGAACCCAATTTTTAATCCTGCAAAGGATAGAATTTGGATGTGTATCCCTATCCAGATGAGGATGTAAGGTCCTTTCAACCCCAAGGCTGTCCTTTCTGGTTTTTAATATATCACCTCTGCGAACATGGATGGCATCATAATCACCGAGAAGTGCCTGTATCTGTGGATGTAAAATTTGTTGGGGACTAAGTACAGTATAAGTGAAAGAGTAAATAGAATAGTCTTTCCACAAACACTAATATCCGCAGCACATTAAGCAAGGAGAAACACAATCGGCTGGAGCTAGCAAACATCAATACCATTTTATCAGGTAGTCTTTTACAGATTTAACGAAATTGCATCATTCTATTTTGAAAAATAATAAATAAAACCGGCAATGTTAATTATGATAGATGGACAAAGCCCTTATTCAAACTAGTTAATGTTGGAAATTCATAAAGATGACACTCCACTTTATTTAGGTCAAGGCATTTTGGCTGCCTTGACCTTTATTTTCCAGTATATTACTATGAGCAAGATTTCTAGGACTAGTTTAACAGATTGGGCAGTATAAAATAATGTACAATTCATCTTGACAAACATTTACTACTCTGAACATGCTTCCAAGTTTATGAAACTTCTTCAAATGCCAAAAAATCAGCCAATGTTGTTTCACACAACTACTAGAAATTGATCAGTCAAATCCACTCCTGCATGTAAAATATTGTAAAACTAAACTCAGAGAAGATAAAGGTGAATTTTGCTGGCTATAAGTTCACCACAAGTATCTTCAAATTGATAAAAACTTAAGTTTGGAGTAATAACAATACATATATCTGTGTCTATATAGCAACAAAACCAAATTATCCTGTAGCCATAAAGGTAACGAAATGCATCAAGCTCCTGACAATTTGAAAGAACAGCCAAGAGAAATACAACAATCTTCAAACTGCTGGAGAAGAAAGCATATCCAGTAGAATATTATGTCAATGAGATTACACATCGCAAACCTTTTCTGCTGCATCTCTCAGTTTTTCAGCGGCCACCGATGGGAGAAATGAATGCGGCACCATTACAGCACTACGGTTTTTTCGATCCTTGCATTCCATAAACCTAAATTGTTACAATAATTAGTACTATGCAAAGCTTGCAGGTCCAATAATCTCAAACTCATTCATAAACAACAGTAATGAGCATTTCATACCAAGTAGCATATATATATGTAAAGAAGAACAATGTCTTAAATTTATTACAGATAGAATAATAAAATATGAACTCCAAAATATGAAATCCAATTCAAACTTGATTAGAAAAATTCAAGTCTCTTAACCACAAAAAGCTAATTGTTCTTTTCCTTATCCAAGCATCCATGGGTCACAGTTACTTAAACCAACATTTAATTAAATTAACACATGGGAATAGAAAAGGCATTCACATGTCAGAATTAAGCTAATACAATAAGACATTCAGAGGTTACTCTCAAGGAACAATTCCAATCATGGAACCCCTTTCTCCAAAACATTTTAATACACAATCTTTTAATTAGTGAAAAGCCAAAGGTCTAATTTTGAATAATTCTCAATGTAAATCATGTTAGATATAGAAAATATTACACTTCTTTTCCTTAAGTTTCCAGAGTATTGTCAGTAAAATAAAATGAATGACAAGTTCAAAAACATATTGTTTAAACTTTTTTATTCAAGATGAACTGCTTTAACCCAACAGCCCAGTTCTCCCCCCCCTCCCAATTCACTCCTGCTGCCAATGTTATCAGTTTCCAATTCTTAAGTGACTAAATAAAGAACGAACAAAAACAAAAACGCATTGAAAAGCCAACATAATACATATATATTCAATCACCATGACAAAGGGCTTGCAGTTCGGTTTATGAGCAAGAGATTTGAGTAGCTTCTATTCTCTTTGAGATCAAATCGACTAACTCCCTCCACATGAGCAGCCCCTCTAGTTCCCAACTTCATACTTGTCAATAGGACATGATACCACATTTTTGAATTGTCTAGAATTACCGGTACTGTTTCAGATATAAGATCCAAATCATATAAAGACTCCATAGCACAAGAGCTACCTGCCCACCTAACAAATGAAAAGAAGCAAGTTTAGATTGAATGAATAAATTAGGAATTTTATCTATTTCGGAAGACTAGAAAGTCCAAGCACAAGTCAATGATGAGATGATAAACAATGATGGACACAAAAGAAAGAAACTCTGGAAGATAATCTGAGAAATAGATTCCTCTTGAAACAATGACAAACCTCCTCCTTGAAAAAAAAAGCCAACAGGAAAATATTTACAATAAATTACCTTTCCTCTGAGCTTGCATTGTTAGATTGATGAAAGATTCCTTTCCCATTGTGTATGGGATTGATGCACATCCGAGAAGGCATCACAAATGTTCTGCAACAATTAAAATAAAAATACTAAATCACCCAGGACACAATGAACCAGTTCACGGTGTACCATGCAGTAACACACATGCTTACAAACAAAACAACTGAGCAATCACCAAAACATTCTCATTGAAAATGGTGTCATTTAATATCTCAATATTCCTAACAATTGAAGTTAAGTATTACCACTCTTAGAGACTGTGTAATACGCCATGTAGACGATGAGATGATGTGATCATTGATGCGACCATGTCAAACAAGTGGCCAACTTATTTGGGATGAAATACTCGATATACAACTTTACTAAGGTACTATTAAACTTCATTTCGTCAAACTCACATCAAATACAATGCTGAGATCGCATTGTCGCTCAACTAAAACAATTAATTCTACAAAATCCTTCTACGATCCAGTAATAAAAGTTCTTGTTCCATTTACTAAACTGATCAGCGACAAAAGAAAGCAAAAGTTGGCTTTTTCATCATTAAATTACCCAAAAAGTAATAATAAACTCGTCAACTGGATAAAGTTTCTCTAAAAAGGCTTATTTTTCCAACAAACAAACACAGCACAGATAAACCCAGAAAAGCAAATGAACATACCTTCCGAGAAACATGGCTTCTTCAAGTGCACACCTGAGGCTGGATTCTTGATGACCGAGGCCCGCACATGAATCACAGTGTTTACCAGGGCAATCAATTCTACTGCCCCAATACAAATACTTATCATGAAGAGTGTGCTGTCTCTTATTTCTGGGTATGGCCAGGTTTCTTAGGGTTATCGAGAATGAGATCCCATTTGTGGAAAGTGGAGAGGAAAACAGGAAAAACAACATAATGGCGGATATGCAGATGACAAGAATGAGAATTGGGGATCTGGGTTTAGATTTTTGTTTTGGCCTAAGGGTTCTGTGAGTCATCGCCATTGAAGTTGCAGAGACAAGCAGCGAAACCAGGAAGTGTTGGTTTCTTTTTCCAAGTAAAATGCTTGAAGTGGCAGATCATAGATTTGGGCGCCCTTTTAACTTAGATCTTGCCAGGTCATCATGTGGGGCCCGATACACCTGTCATGTTGGCCCATCGCCTGAGGATACCGCGGTGATGTGGCAGTTATACCATTTCGTCTGTCTCTCCAACTTTATTTAAATTTTTTTAATTTCCCCCTATATATATCTTTTTATTTTATTATACAAATTAAATTTATATTATATATATATTAACATATATATTCGTAAATATCAAATTTAATCTTAACTTACATTACTAATCAAATAATTTATAAAAACGACATACACATCCTTTTGTGTTTACATAAATAAATTAAAAAAAATATTTTAAATAAAACGATAAGTCAATAAAATAATCTTATTTATCATATTTATATATATTACAAGTCAACAAAATGACAATATTTATCATAATTGTATAATACATGTCTAGAATCACAGCTAAACATATTATATAAACATTTTTGATATTTGGACATTGTTCAAATTGTTTTATTTTTCAATATTTAAAGGAAAAATTTACTTCCTTGAGTGATTTATCCACAAAGAAAAGTATTAATTAATTGATTTTACTTACAAGTTAAATATAGGTCAAATAATACAAGCACAACTGAGAAAGAACCCGTAATGCTTGATGTAACAACTCAAAAATCTTTGGGAAAGAAAACAGAAATCAAAATGTTATTCATGAAAGAATTAATCTGGCTTGCATGCATAATCACAGATGTTCATCTCAATTGGAATTTATTAGGAGAGAAAGAGGCAAAGGGGTACACCAGGGGATAAACCCCAACACCAGAAAAACTCACTCAGGTTTTTGGCTTCAAGCTGTTAGCTAGCTATACTACATACATTTTTGCCAACTACTCTTTATCTGTACAATCCTCTTACTTTTCAACTGACGCCAATCAGAGAACTGAATAATTGAAACCAAAACCTTATGTAACGGAAGAAGAACAAGTGCAACTTTGGATGATGACAGGCTGCAGAGGGTTTCATGAGCAATGCATGCCAATTGGTCTTACTTTTTAGCTTGCTGCACTGCTTCTGCAACTAAGATGAAGAAGAATATTGGCCCAGCTCTCACGTTGGGTGTGTATTTTGTGCCCTTGATGCATTTGATGTTGAAGGAGAGTGGAAAGGACCGGAAAAATAGTTTAATTGTTCATGCCTTATGAAATGTGCGAGAGGAAACGCCGTGGAGAAGTCTGACAAATCCCAAGAAACTAAGCTTCCCATCCGAGTGCCTAATCCAGTCTTGGAGAACAACGTGAACTGGTACAGATGGGCTGAGACCAAGCTCCTGCGAGAAGTGAATTACTCAAAAATTAGTAGTGCAATCTATTTTAAGGATAAAACATGTTGCTGAAGAAGACAGTTTCTCTCTATAAGATTGTGTGAAAGGATTTGTTTGATCACCGACAATTTGGTAGAATAAAGAATTGCAAACTATGGGGAAACCTTCTACCCAGCAGCTTATGGGCACTTACAAGCAGATTATTAGCAAGGATGACTGGAAAATAAAAATTTTGATTCAATGTGAAGGAAATTATCTTAACTGTCATTCAAGATCAAAACAGCATGATAATTTTGGCCCAAAAATTCCTCTACGAGATGACACCAAGTTTAGCAATTCAACAGTTCTGCACCATTAGCTCAGAAACAAGAATGCCATTTTCATATACATACCTAATAAATATTGGTATCTTCTATATTGTACAAATGCATATAGTTCATGCACACACATACAACATGAGAGAGAAAGAGAGAGAGAGAGAGAGAGAGAGCATACCGAGGCAAGTTCTTCAATCATAATGGGTCTGTTCCCATCTTTCTCAAATAACTCATACGCATGTCTTGCATGCTGCTCCCAACTCTCCATTCCTTCAAGCTGATGCACACTTACGGCAGCAGCACAAAATTCTTCAAAATCAAGTTTTCGATATTGAAGAGAACCAATCTGTGACATAAAAGACATGATAGTCAGCTCTTTTCTACCTATTAGAAATATCTTGGAACTGAATCAATTTGAAGATAAAGAAAATGGAAAGATAAATGACTTTGAGAGCACTTGCCATGTTAATATAGTCTAGAACCCTTGAGTCTTTCATTGCATCAGTGGAATTCTTTGTCGCTGCCTGTTAGTTCCAGCACTAATTGGATTGCCTTGAGAAAATATAGAATATTATAAAAAAATGAGTATAAAAAGGAACTGACCGTCTTATAGTTCTGCATAGAAATGAATCCATTTTTGTTTGGTCCCAGCAATGTAAATTGTTCCCGAAGATAGGCAACCTGAGCCACACTTAATGTCTTTGCAAGAGCCTGTCACCATAGCATAACTTGACCAATTTATTGACTACTCTCACTAAGTATCAGATTTTACATCAGGGATACTAGTAAATCTGAAGAATTCAGACAATTTACAAGTTTAGTCACTATATTCATAGGTACAAGATTAGTTTCTCATTTTGGATGATTAACATATTTTAGGAAAAGAACTAATCAGTTGCAAATATGAAAATCAAATTAATTAAATCCATGGAAAATGTAAGACACATTTCAGGATTTGAGCTTACCAAGTACCAAAATGCGAAAACATTATAACAAAACATATCAATTAGGGGCCGTGAGACATAATTACCCCAAGGGATGCCTTCCGTAGAGAAGATGAGCTAATATAAGTCTTTATGAGCTTGTACACTATCATATCTGATGGTATCTTCACATCATGAGAATTCATCAACCATGGATGACCTAAGCACAATATAACCAAGAGCAACAATCAAAATTCTAGAAGAATTGTCATTAAACAGGAATATGAATAACTATGGACTGGCAGGATTCAATACACACAGAAACAAGATAATTGAGATGCCTTCCTGGACACTCAATGATTGAATAGTTGTTGATGCCAAAATTGATCCGCTAAAGAATCAATTCAAGGTGGCATTCATAAAAGAGAGTCTCCACTAGAAATGTGCTTGGATGATCTATGTAATTGAATGCAAAGTAATTAAATCAGTACTTACTCAGAGCCTGCGCAGCTGTTAGTCTCTTGCGGTAGTCCTTGTTTAACAATTGCTTCACAAAATCAATTGCCTCAGGAGATAAAGAAGGCCAAGGGGCTTCATCAAAGCTTGGATCTGCTTTAAGGACAGCTCGGAAGATACCAGATTCTGTCCGAGCCCAAAAAGGACGGCTTCCGCACAAAAGAATATAAGCAATGACACCAACACTCCACATGTCAGCTTCAGTGCCATATGACCGATGCAGTACTTCAGGCGCTACATAATAAGCACTTCCTACGATGTCATTCAGCCTTTCATCTGAAACAGATTCCAATGTTCTAAACCCAATTCACATTTTCAATAATAGAGAGAAAGTGTAGTAGTTCTGACCTGGCTTTACATAGTCAGAGAGTCCAAAATCAATGGCCTTCAGGGGTGAATTCTCTTCTTTGGAAGTAAAAAGAAAATTCTGAAACAGGAAATAACAGGAAGCAATTAAACCAGGAAAACAGAGTGTAATAGAATATATAAGCTGGCCGAGAGATAAAAAAAAAGAAAAAGGAATGTGAAACTCTTAACCACCAAGTGGATTCTCTATTTCTGAGTCCGGCAATTGGTCGAGAAATTAAGTACAATACAAGAAAACACAAGCAGTGTCTGAGACATGCATAGATAGACGCAGAAAAGAAAACACCGGAAGACATTGGTGAATATTAACTCTAAAATAATCCCCTTTATCTTTAAGTACAATGCACATTTAATTTAACATGACAAATATTTTTACAACCTAAATGACATACAAGGAAGGTAATACATAATCATGAGATTTCAATCACTGAATTACCACGAGACACAAATGGATGATCTTCAGGAGTAATTTACCTCAGGCTTGAGATCACGGTGAACCACACCTTGGAAATGACAAAAGGCTACTGCACTTAAAATTTGAACCATAACAACCTTTGCATCTTCTTCTGAATATTTTCCACCCCTAGAGAACAAAAATGGAAAGTTAGAGAAACAAAAAATCAGCAACTAGGCCAACGATCTACCATAAACAGAAAATAGACAAAAGTTATGCGTACCTTGAAAGCATTCTGTCTAATAGTTCACCGCCTTTGCATAACCTGGAGACATGAAAGAGACGGTAAGTTCCAGAAGCTTAAGAATTACTTCTGTAGGATCTTTAGCATTACCTTTACAGAAAATAAACACACATAGATAAGAGAGAGAGAGAGAGAGAGAGAAATAAAGGATAAACCATAAATTAGCTGTTAGCACGTGCCACTAGAAAACCTAGTTGGTCCCCATTAACATTTAAAGTTTGAAGGTCAACAATTCTGGCCAAATTATAGACCCATTTGGTCAGGTAATCTTCATTTCCAGGCAAAAGTGTACAGAGTGATTACATATTTAAGTAGCCATCTCAAATCAAATTCAGTATAACAATTTGCTGGATTTGTCAAAACCACAAACGGGCAGATAAAAAGGACACAAAATCCAAATGAATTGGTTCTGGCTGAACACACAGAAGTTCAGTTTGAATTGTTGACATTTTGAGCACATCTGCGCATCACTGTATGTTTTAGAACTTTCACTTATCCCAGGGAACCAAGGAAAAACAAAATTTTATCACAATCAGCAACCATTAACATATAATAGAATAAAAGATTTATATCAAGAAAATGATGACAGATTCAAACTTACTCCATTACTATGTAAACATTGTCATCGTCTTCATAAGCATCATAGAACTGCACTAGGTTCTTCTGCCCAGTGAGAGCCTGTAATATCTTCACTTCCCGTCTTACATCCTCTATGGCAATAGCTGTAGTCATCTGCAAGACATTAACACCAAATTCATTGCTTTCCTAATTTGAACAAAACACAACACTAATTATCAACAATGGTGATTTTTGTACTTGGGCCTCAATGATCCGGAAGGAAAATGATTCCTTCAAAGATCTTTTTCTCATCAAAAATGAAATTCACCATATGAAGAAAATTACAAAGTCCTTACTCTCTGTGAGACAAAGTTATGATAAAATTATTTACCTCTACTTTCCAAAAGTAATCTAAGTTTAAACATTAAGTTGGACGGTCACCCATGGATGGGGAGAATCAACGTCCGTCAACATGACTTTTGTCACACCATATTGACGAGAGCATTAATATAGAGTTGTCCCATATTAACTAGTAAAGAAGTGGTCTATGGGTTAATAAATAGAATGGGCCCCTAGCTTAAGATTTTAGGTAGCCATGGGTTGGAGAAATGCTCAGAGTTTGACAGACAAGAATTCACATTTGGAATGAGTTTAGGTTGAAGAATTGTCTTGGAAACTAATCCCAGACCTCGAAGGTCAAAAAGTATGAAGAGGATGAAGATAGTTGAATTTTGGATTCAAATAACTGATGTATAGATCTTGGAGGCTATGAAATCTAAAATACAAAGAGAGAGATAGCAAGATGTGTCTTTTTGGAGATGAGGAATTTTTTATGCATAGGTAATGGTGCAAGCAGTACTGTTCAGAGGGTTATCCATAATGTCACTCACAGACTCAAGAAAACCAATATTTTGGAGAAATGGAACTGGCTTCTTACTAAGATGGAAATTATGCAAGACTCCTTGTAACGAGGATTTACTGAAACTTGCAAGGCATTTTACATACCAGACAGATTTTGGAATAAGCATTAGCCTAGAGAAATCAATAGCACTAAACCATACTCAGGGAGGAGAACCAGTATATCACCTTCATTATCTCAAATTTGTTGCTAACTTGTCTTGAATGTCACATACCACTTTTTGTCAAAATTGTTAAATACATGTCACTTGAGAGAATTTGAACTGATAACTATTCTTGTTCTCTTGACATCGATACTCTCTTTGTATGTAGCACAGGACAATTTCATATACAACTAAAGAAGGGCCTATCATTTACATTTTTCTCAAGTTACATTCAGGATAGGTTAACAACAACCTTGAGATCTCATCCCGAAATATTATTATTGTTAGTGAATTCTATAGGTGAATCTTATGCCAAAATCTAAAATTTCTGGCTCCCTAGGAAGATTGCTTGACTTGATATTACCATAAACTAAATGTCTCACTCCAAGCAAGTAGCTTAGTTCGTGCAAAAGCTTTATAAACATAGATGAAAAAATTGATTTTGGTATATTTTTCTCCATTTGTAAGATATTCAGTAGAGATCCATCACCCGTGTACTCCAAAGCTATGATAATTTACTCCAAGACCATCACTTAAAATGACTAATGGAGTTCCATAAATCTATTACAGGTAACTTGGCACAATAACCTTATCTCACTAGAACACCAATTTCATTTCTTTCTTTCAAGAATAATTTTTCTTGGAGGAAAAGATTTTTGTGTGTTCACATGTAGATAGCTCCAGCTAACACTAATTGCACAACTACTATGCATCCAAACATTCTCATATCAAGAAAGACAGATCAGGCTATGAAGAGCTACTATTATTTGTCAACTGGCTGGATAAGATAATTATCACAATTCTGTCATTTTACATTGTCATATTTATTCATGATAAACATGTGGGATCTAGGCAGAAGAAGAAACAGAACCAGCGATTGACAAGAAGTGAATATATGAGGTTTATATTCAGCAATAATGAAAGTCTGTCAGGGTTCAACTTAATAAGCAAATGTCAATAAATACACAACTTGTATCAGACACAGAATGCATAGCTACCAGTTCTAGTGATAACCATTATAACGTATCAAAGGCAAAGCTTTTCATCAAACAACATAATCAATAATTAGTTGGAAGTCAAGTGGATGGCATGCTATAAATCTCTTTCTTGAAGCATGCAGAACAGGAAGGCTTGCAATTCTCTTAGTGAAGATGGGGAACAAGTTCAAAAAACATCAAGATTGAGCAAGACATGTGCTCACCTGAGACATGAAAGTCTCTGACCCATCCTAGCTATGTTTGCTGGCAACTCAAATTCATCAGTTTACTCCACCTTTCGCTTTAGCTATCAATAGATAGCATCTTAATACAATAATATTTTTTAAATATATTAAAGTACTAATTGCTAAATTCAACTAGATAGCAAAGGCAAAGAGCTATTAGAACAGTTTGGATATATGAATGATCTTATCAAACAACCCTTGACAGGGCAGCCTTATGTCCTTCTAACGAATCAAACAAGTAACAAAACAAAGTAAAATCTAGGAAATTACAAAACGGCTTCAGTCTCTAAGATGCTAGAAACCCTCAGATATTCTGCCAAAGGAAGATAACAAAATTTAAAAGCTAAAATTCAACGGAGCTAAAGCAGAAGTAGATCATAAATTCCTCAACTAGACCATTCAATTGACAAACAAATTTAAACATGTAAAGAACAGGCAATTAAAGATGCAAATTATAATGGCATCTAACAGAGAGGTCGACAATGTTTCTGCATTTTTAAACCAGACTCCTAGAGTAACAAATAACAAAATACTAGTTAAATAATTGAGAGAGAGACGAAGAAGGACCTTCGATTTAGGAATAACTTTGACAGCCACATCCTGGCCTTTCAAGCTCCCTTTTTTAGCCTTGGCAGAGCAAGTGTATCCAAAATGGCCATGTCCCACCTCTTCACCGAGCTCATAATGAGCTACAAACTGCTTGGAAAACCCGAAATTCTTATCCAAACCAATATCACTCTCACGTCCCTCAGGAATTGAGACCTCATTTGGCTTCACAGAACCGTGCCTTCTTGCAAGCAACGCACGGATGTGCTTTGCGGGCGAAGGAGGAGGAAATGGGCGCTTGAAAAAGCGTAAAGGAGTTGAATTTATACTTGGTATTGCTGGTGAGTTCTTGAAGAGACTTGGTAGAGGACTCGGGCTGTAAAATGGAAAGTTTGATGATTTTGTCTCGCGGGAGTTCGGAGGAGGGTCGCTTTCATATGGAAGTGCTTCGTTCTGTGATCTGTTTTGTGAGTTTTCAATGGGTTTTCCATGACAGAGTCCCATGGTGACAGAGAATTCAAGAATCCTCAAGAAAAGCAAAAGAATATATTATGATGATCAAGAAATTACAAGAAAAGAAAGTTCAAAGCCTTAGAGCACAGTAGTTACAGTTAGAAAAACTGAATTCAGGAATTCCCAAACTGAAATTTTGCTTCTTTCTGAGTTGAAAGAACTGGATTTTACAGTTTGATCAGCAAAATCTGGAGGAAAAAAAACGAACTGTAAATTCCCCAGTAGATCAAATTCAAAGAAATAAGAGAACCCAGAAAGGAAAATTAATTCAAACACGCGTAATTAAAGCAACTGAACTTTACTGATCCAAGAAACGATGACTGATAGAAAGGAAGGCAGAAATAAATATCAATAAACAAGAAAGAACCAGAAAACCAACAGAAAAAGAAAGAAAAAAAATTAGGTGAGGCAAGAGAAGAGAATGAGAGGTAACAAAACAAAACAAGAAAATTACACCAAGTCGAAGGAAGGAATAGAATGGGAGGCAAAAGAACAGAGGAAAAATAAAATAAAAGAAGAAGAGAAAAAGTAAGGTGAAGTATGCTTAGCAGAGGCAAGAAGAAAAAGGAGGAAAAAGAAAGAAAAAGAGAAGCAGTGCTTCTTTCTTTATTCCTGCTTTTTGTAAGCCTTTTTTTGGTGAATGGTTTTTGCTTGTGTGGAAATACCACATAGATAGATTGACAGAAAGAACGATGCAAGAAATGAGATGAACAGATGGGTGGATGGATTGATTTTCTCCTCCCCAATAATTAGTGGAAGTGGGGTTGTGTTTTGGATCCTTCCAGCCTGTCTTTATTGAATCACAAAAAATATAAATACAACATATATATATATATTTTTGAAGATACATACATATATATATATATATGCAGTTGCAGTTGTACGTAATGTATGTGACAAATAACAACGAAAATTGTGTAAGCAAGCAGTAAAAGAAACTGCAGCTGCGGGGAGACCAACTGTTGTCTTTGTTTGTGTGTTGACTTACTTTTGTTGTCCTTTGAATGCCTTTTCATATTTCTTTAATTTTTTCTTATTTTTGTTACATATTTTCTTCTGCTGTAATTCTTTTAATCACAACGAAGTTTCTTTAACTAAGAATTAAGAAGATGGGAATATGTCATTATTATATTTTACCATGACTAACTTAGGATTAGAAGGATGTGAATTTTTTTTTACCATGACTAACTTTAATTTTCAATTTTAATGTTTTATGAACTTCTAAAAATAATAATAATAATAATAACAAACACATTTTTACATAAATTATTTTATTATACACGCATATATATATATATTATATATATATATAAAAGAGAATTAAAATAAATAATTCTTATTTTGCATACAATTTCTTACAATATATATATATATATATATTAGATTAATCCTAATCAAATAATTGTGATTACATTTTACATGTATATTTATAAGTGTTTTAATCCAATAATAACAAATTAATATAAAAAAAATTATTTAAAATTAAGATACTCTCAATTTATCATTAAAATTAACCATTATAATAAAATAATCGTGAATTCATAATCATAACTATTTTTTAATCTCTCCATGATATTAATTAATTACTAATAATATCACAAAGATTACATTATTATAAATTAATAAAATTTAAAATTAGTATATAAATACATGTATTATTTTCGTTATTTTTTTTAATTAGTTATAAATTTTTATTTATGGGTATTTTCAAATACTCTGAGATTTAGCAAAAATATACATAGACCTAAATTTTTTATGAAATTAATAAAAAGTAGATCTCAATAGTATAAAATTTATGTTTAATCATTAATTGGACTAACTAAAACAATGCAATGACTAAAATAACTTTATTTATGTAATTTAAATTAGTAGTTGTTTTCACATACTTTTCTTAAGGTTTAAATAACTAACAAAAAATACCCTTATAAAATTATTTTTACATTTTAATATCTAATTTAATTAATATATATATATATATATATATATTTATGTGTTAATTTTAACAAAAAAATACTATAAATTATTTTTTGGTGTAAATTTATAAATCATTTAATTTGATAAAAATATATAAAATTATATGATATGAATATATATTAAAAAGTATTATAAATTGATTGCTCATATAGAATTATTTTAATTATTATAACATATTTTCGTATCTACTTTAATAATAAAAATAATTCAATAATCATGAAAATATTTCATAACAACTAAAAGAATTATATACAAGTAAATAATTTATAATACTTATTTGTATATATGGGATTAAATACAGTACTGTGGTTATATTGTTAAAGCCTTTTTGAAACTTTTATACTATCATTTCAAGTTTTTTCATTCATATTTCAAGATTATTCATCATATGTTTTAAGTTTTGCATTTACAAATCTCAAGTTTTCTATTTATTTTTCAAGTTTTATTTATTTTAATTTTTCTATAAATATTTTAAATTTTATGTTGCAGTTATAAATTTTCTCATCAAAGGATGCATGGTACAGTAACTATATCATAATTATGATATTTATATCATATAATTTTATATATATTTATAAAACTAAATAATTTATAATTTTACCAAATATTACTAAACAAAAGCCTTTTTCTAACTTGAGTATCAAAGGGTTTTTACTAACAAATTGGTACTCCTAATCATTCTTCTATTTTGTAGGTTTCAACAATCTAGATCATACTAACCAAATTCGCAAGTTGAGTTTTGAAGAAAATAAATTACGTATTCAATCCCGGTTGCGAAAATCATGTATCAACAATACCCTTTATAATTAGATTCTAAATTAAGTTTAAATTATCAATTATTTTTTGCATAAGAAGATATTAATGACTTAAATAAAAATAATCAAAAAAAACACTTAAATTTGATATTTTAATAAAAATAAAAATTACTAAAATTATTTTTTAAATAAAAAAATAATTCAAATTTATTTTAATTTTTAATACAATTTTTTAATCAAAATTTGATAGACAATTTAGCAAGGTAATAAGTTATTCGAATTCCTCATGTGTTCAAACACTAAATAAGTTAATCAAAAACTATTTAAAAGAGTGTTTTCTTAATATATAATTTACAAAAAATAGAATTTTAAGTTTAAATTTCTCTTCCATTAATTTTTGTTTTTCTAAATTCCAATGTTTGTGATTCTCAATTCAATTTCTTATGGCCTAGAATGAAATTTTCCATGACAGTAAAATAGAAATCATAATAATGAATTCCCATTAACAAGTTTTGCATAATAGAGTATGTGAATCCTTTAACATGATAGTGTAAGTATGTGCTTTTTATTTCTAAAGGGTTTTGCTAAGAAGTTGGTGCATCTACTCTCGTCTACAAAAACTAAATAAGTTAAATTTTTAGATAAAATGAATACATTATGTAATAATTTATATATTTATTTAATAAATTTTTATTTATATTTTCTTTAAATATTAATCAATTATATCAATCAAATAACAATAATAATAATAATAATAAATATTTAAAATATATTTTTTATTAAATTTGTACACATATATTGATGTTTATACATATTTGATAGATAATTGATCATGATTGTGATTAAGATTTTGTGATTTTACAAAAAAATATTATTATGGATACGCTTATATAATTGATTTTATAAAATTTCTTATCACTCTTTTGACATTCGACAAATATTAACCAATAAAAGACGATAGCTTAAACTTGTTCAATTTGTGTGACACATAATGGGATTAGACATTTTCACTGAATATATACTTTAGATGCAATGGTTAGAGATATAGAATAGGAAATATCAATTCGTTAATTTTATTATATAGGATATTTTGTATCGTATTGTATTATTTTATAATAAAAATTTTATAAAATTAAATTATTATTTTATCAGTATAGCTCTTTCATGTCAATTTTTTTAAAATGATAGAAGTTGAAGTTATTATTCCATCTCTTGAACAAATTACTTTGAATAATTAAGAACATAAATTGATAATTTTATTAAATATTTTGGTATTAATATATTGTGTTCATGCATGGCCTACTATGTCATTTTATGCAACCATTCGATTATTAGTTCGTTGCAACGATACTTAATTATGTTAATAACAAGATAAATTTTTTTTGATAATTTTTTTTTCAAGTTTATAATATAAAATAAAGACGTAAAGTTGAGGAATCCATGTAAAATAACAACTGTTATCTATCTTTTTCATGTCTTATCTCTTTAGTTGAAGCCTTTAAGGAAAGAAAATAAAAATAATAATGAATAGTTGCATATCGATAGCTAATTGTTCTTTTAATAAAAATATTTATGTAGTCTAAAAATGCACATCCTGGCCTAATAAAAATATCTATAACTATTGTAATATGATGAGGCCGACATCTAAAATAATATCAATTAATTATAAGGTTAAAAGTCTTAAGCCAACTCATTCATCAATCAAAGGGTTTGGATGTAAAAACTTTAGATGCAAATAATGGCTAACTTCTTTGATCATATTGTTGACTAAAATGACAAAGAAATTATTTTTTAAAAAATTAATAAATAAATTGCTATCAATACTATTAATGATTATGAAAGTTTAAGCCTCTTAAAAATTTCAAATTGCAATTTATCTAATGCCATTAAATTTTTCTTCCGTCTAACTTTAACTAAGTTGGTTATATGTCGACATATGATGTTAACTAAAAGTTACAACTACTTAAAAGTAATTTTGAATTTTTGTTTTAATGTAATTTTTTATTTATTTTTTTTTATTTTTTTTAAAATTTTTATTAAATATTTTTTTTTAAATAAATATAAAAGTAAAAATTTTATAAATAAATTTTTTAATTAAAAATTATGAGTTGGTTGTTAGTCACAAATAATTTCTAGTAAAAATTTTGTAATATTTTTGTTAACATATATATATATATATATTAAAATTATATTGTGAGAGAAATACAATACAACTCTTAAAACAAAATAAAGATATTTCAAACAATTTAACCTTTCATAAAGTTTAAAAACTCTTCCCCAACGACAACCAATCAACACAAAATATTTTGAAATACTTTGACATTAAAAAAATTATTTTTGATCCGTTAAAAAGTTAAATTAGCCTGAACCTTGATTTAACTATAAATATAAAATAATATTACACATAAAAAGATAAAATATAAAAATTTGTATCACAATTAATATAATATTCATTAATGATTGTATAAATCATTTACTTCGACTTAGTTTATAAGATAAATAAGCAAACCAAATGATGTTTAATAAAAGAATTAGTTTTTTTTTAGCTATAAAATTTCTTAAATTTATAAAAATTTTGTGTAACATGTATAGTGATAATATTTTTATAATTAAAATTTTAAATAAATTTCTTCTGCTTTTATCATTTTTAAATAATTTCACGTATTATTTAAACATAAACAAAATATCTTTTAGTTTTGGGAATCTCTCTTTTCATGGTATTTCTAAAACTATCGTATGTTTTTATACTCTAAAGAACAAAATATTTATGATTATTATTATTATTATTAATTTTCCACTAATCACTTTAAAAGCACAAAAACAAAATTTGAACGGAGTCAATTACGTGGCAAACAATTAATTTATATTATTAGAAAGCCTTTCAGATTGTAATTGGATTTGTTCGATTACTCTCACCACTCATGCTTTGGTTAGGTATGTACGTCCATGCTCTTAATTAATTTTATACATTAGAAGAAACACACGTGTCACAATATTATTAATTAATTAATTAATTGATTGATTGATTGACGAGGGATTATTAAAAAATTGTAGTTTGTGACTGACAAATTATAAGGTTTGTAGTAAGTGGTATTGTAAGCAAGCGAGGAAGATTGTGGAAAAGTTACTGCTTGGTATTTTGTGGTCCTTCTCCCGTAAACGAACAACCTGAGTATACTTGAAGACAAATTGACTGAAGTAACATTAGAATTAGAAAGAAACAATCCATTTGAGAAAGCATTTCTTAGAAGCAAAGACTTCCACACCGCATAAGAAATCGGGGATAATAACGTCCATATCTTTAATTTAATATTTTTTTTAAAAAAAAATTCCTCTTCTGCTCCCGTACAGATGGAGAATGATAAAATTCTTGTTTGCTTTTGATTAAAATGCTGCAAGGAAGAGAATGTGGGGGGAGGAGTGAGAGAGAGAGAGAGAGTTGGTGGAGTGTAAACCAAAAAAGAGCACGTGAACATGGAGTACAGATGTTCTGCGAGCAGAGCCGGGAGAAAAGAGGAGAAGAGAATTTCTTGACCAGTTAGAGAGAGTAATTATGGTCAAATGTTTGTTATAATCAATCCCATAATTTTGATTACAACGAAGAATCCAATGGCAATTAGTAGTGACGGAGGAAGCAGGCCGCCGCTAATCACGAGAACGACAAATAAATGAAAAAGGTTTTTGAAAGTTTGAAATTGATGATGAGTCTTATTGGGCCCCTGTAATGCCTTGAGATGCATCCAATACGCACATTTTCCTTTCCTCTCTATTTTTTTTTGCCTTCAGAATCACATGAAAAGAAGGTGTTTGTTGAAATGCACTAATGAGGTACACTAATGAGAAATGTCACTGTTGTTGTGTTTTGTGCAACGAAAGTACGGAAACATCAATGCGATATATACTGATATTTAAATTTTAGAATTCTACCAACAGATTATACTCTTGTAATGTTGATCCAAGTAGTGATAAATACTGAACGATTAGCTGCCCTTACCACTGGGCTAGTAACCAACCGGCTACTTCATCTTGGTATCATATTGTTGTCAGGTGACCCACAAAAGCAAGTTATTCATTTTGTTAAAAATGGGGTTTGAACTTAAAGAAAAAGGGGGAAAGGGACAGCCATTTGGAGGGTTTTGATAATTGGAATTATCACAATTTTCGGGTCAGTTTGGATTGAAATAGCGAGTGGGAGAAGAATATTAAGAAAGAAAAGAGAAATTACAATCCAATAGAAAGATTTCACAATTTTATCTAGCGTATAAAGGAAGAAGGAGATTCGATTTTCTAGTTTTTTGTTAGGTGTTGTCAGTATGAGAGGACACATGTTAATGACCAGCTGGGTTGATTCTGTGTCTGACAATTAATTGTATTCCCTTGGCTTTGGCAAAAAGATTATTCTTTGTTTCGTTGGAGTTCACTGGAATTAGAGATTCTCTCTGATCGCCAATAGCAACCACTGTTGGCACGATAAGCCCAGTTTCATTCGTTATTCTTTCATTCAATTCAATTATTTCACAGGCACAGCTCATGGTCTGGAATATAAGAATATGTTTGCTTCTAGGATGCAGATCAGACTAGGCTGCCAAAGCATAGCCCAGGTTCAGTGCTAGAGACAGCAAAAAGGACCGTCCAGCCGCAATACAGTCCAAAAACAGTGAAGCCCGGTCTAATTTAAATTCGTGACAGATTCAGGTCGCATCAAAAGGGTAAAGACCAGCTATAGGCTCGTGTCAAGTTCGGCCACTTCCTGCAGCTTTACCAAAATATTATCCTAAGACATTTTATCTTTATAGATAGAAATTCAATGCATAAAAGGGGTTACTAGTTTGGTTAATGGGAAAAAAAAATCATAAAAGAACTAAATTGGATTACAATTTTATTGTCAAAATTGAAATAAATCAATGTATTTCGTATATGAATAGATTCTCTTTATGTATAGAAACTCAATATATAAAAATAGGTAATAATTAATTTAAGTAATGAACGAGTTATTGATGTTCAAATTTTCATACATCTAACTTACATCAAAATGTCTTGTTAAAAAAATGAAGGTTCACATTCTTTTAAATGACGATCATATCTTTGGACTTTATGCTAACCCTACAATCCTGTAATAGAATAAATTAATCATAAAATCAATCATTATTGAAAATGAATTTACATATTAAAACTACACCCATTTAAGATTTGGGCTTTTGAGCCTTAATCTAAAGCCCAATTGAATTACTAGAGCTTTATTGGACCATTAATTATCATCTGTGTAGTGAGAGTGTAGAGGAGAATTACTTGAATATATAAATTAAAACCCCCATGATTAATATATATTACAAAAATCATATAGAGGAGAATTTTTAAAAATTAAACACATAATACACTAAACTCAAGGAAGGGATTATATTTATAATAAATTTTAGTTTACTGATGTAGCCTAAATTTAAGTATTGTTATTTTAGAATCTTAAAGCATTTTCATGTGATCTAAAAATTAAAATAATTTGTTATTAAAACAACTTATTGTCTTGTAATATCAACTAAGGAAAAATAAAATTCTGAGAAAGTCATAGCTAGTAGAACAATAGTAGTAAGGCAATTAATTGGACGATTTATGTTTATATTATGATGTGCAATACAACTACTAGATCAAGAAATAAAATTAGGAAAAGTAACAATTATAATACTTTTACCACTTTGAATGCCATCTACAAGGGTTCACTCAAAACTTGAAATATCTTATACAAAAGTTTGAACCATGATCAAATTTTAATGTTTTAAGTTTTATTACTTATTTTAAAATTTTATACAGGATAGTTCAAGTTTTGGGTTATATGGATACAACTACATTTATTGCACTATGGTCAAATCTCATTTAAGATAGTATGTAATAAAATGTGATTAGAGGTGTTAAATGAATTAGTCTATTTTTTTTAAAAAAAAAGATGTGGCACACAATCGCTAAGTTAAAATATCAAATGAATTTGGTATGGGTTTAAATGGGATTTTTTATATATTTTTTTAAAAATAATTAAAAATAAGTTAATTAATATTATAAATTTAAATTATTTCAAAATAAAAAAATTAAAAATTATTTGATAAATAAATATATAAAATATTTTCATATACTATTTAATATTTATTTATAAAATATAAAATTATAATATTTGGATATTATAAACAAGGCCCGGGTCCTTGACAAGCCTTTATTCTCTCACCCCGTCATGGAATTGGATCGAGCTGAACTTATGTGTTTATGAGCCTTTGTTCTAAACCTGAATATGCTACACTCTCACTAAAATTTGATAGATTGGCCTCATGGTACATAAAATATAAGATATATTAAAAAATTTTAATATTTTATATAATTTTTTTAAAAAAATAATAAAAAATTAAAACAGAATCAAATTTTTATGTTTTAGATTTTAGATTTTTATTTTTATAAAAGAAATTAAATGCACCTTACCCGATTCTAAATTTTGATGTATTCTTTTCAATCATTCTTGGAAAACACACTGCATATATATATATATATACTCGATTTTTTGGCCAATTGTTGAAGAATTTGGTTTTGAAGAATTCAAACGATGAGAAAGATGGGAAGTGGTAGCAATGATTGCTTAAAGTGGTACACAGGGAAAGGGAAGCGGAAAAGAGAGAGTGCGGGAGAAGGAAAAGAGATAGCCAGTAAAGAAAGCAAGCATGCATGCGGAAAGTTACTCTCCTCAGTCCGAGAGACAGAAAAGAGCACGCCCCCGACAGAACCGCTCAATATTCTATGCACTTGTCTTCTTCACTCTTGTTTGAAAAGTGATGTTGTATTCAATTCAAACAAAACATAATAAGCAGCAACAGGCTGAGCTTTCGGCATTCAGCAAGAACTAGCTAGCTAGCATTAGCTAAACTATGCATGTCTGTCCAGCTCCGGTCCACATACCCACCAACTTTTTTTACTTCTCAATTCTCATTCACATCTTTAAATTTGTCTCTTTGATCACAGCATGCCCATCATTTCTTCCTTTTCGTCAGCCTTCCTTTATTCACGCCTCCTCATCTTTCTCCCTCTCCCTTACAAAACATGATGCCACGCTTTCATATTTTATGTAACGTGCACTATTATTTTGAGTTTTTATGTTACTCTTGACATCGAGAAGAAGTTTCTTTGAACAGACTCACGCTTTGATCTTTGCATTTGGGATATCAATTATATGTTCAGACACTTCATACTTTTAGTTAAGCACTCCATTAAGTTTGCTTCGGCTTCAATATATGACAACTTGTCTAGTTAAAACATGTGTTGTCAAATAATATGTTACACACAATAATTAAGATAAGCCTCCTTAATTTATGTAAAATGAATAGAATTTAATAACGATAATGCGTTTAACATTTTATGTATATTTATATTAAATAATAAATTATTATACAAATATTTGTGGTAACCATAATATCTAAAATTCATTAGAAATATTAAATACCACATCATTTTAGGGTTCAAAAATCTCTTGGGAGACTTGCCCTATTAAAATATAATGAATGAATGGATTTCAACAAATCAATAGCCAAAATACCATTGAAACTTGTATAAATGTTATATTTGATCATGGATATTTTATGAATCAAAATTCAGAAAGAAAGTATAAAATATGTTGCAAAGAAAACGGGAAAAATATCATAATTCATAATTGATCCTATCTTAATTAGTGGTAGCCATAAGATCACTTTGCATTTTAAAATTTCAGCCATAAGCTTTCTGATGATTACGTACCCTAAAGCCGATCAAGATATTGATTTATTTCAAGAATTTGTTCTTGGGACATCATATCAAATCATTCCAAGAGAAGTGAAGCAGTGGGCTCCCACAGACTTCGAATATTTGACCCTCTACTTCGCATAAGGCTGCTATAGGATCATTTTTTTGACCCCTTCGAATCGAAGAATGGCCCTACTTGACCGATACTACATATTCACTCGTTGCACTTTGAACGAAAATCAGAATTTAGTTATTATTTTATTTAATAATTCACCGAGGAATGAACATGCTTTCCACTTTCGTTATAAATTCAACGAGCATTATTTGTTAGGGAATTAGTACATTATTAATTGACTAATAGTAATAAAAATTTCAAAATTTTCATTTCCGGCAATGCCACATTGATTAACAAAATAATAAGCGGAGGTAATAAGTCATTTTGATTACGCGATATTGTAAAATTTGGGATGTTATTTGAAAAGTGCAGTATTATTGTTACTAATTAAACCCGATCATATTATTGACTTTCAATTTTATTCAAGAAATTTAATTTTTAATCCACAATCAATGCTATAAAATTAAAAGTAAAATCACTTATTATCAAGTATAAATAAATGATTAGTTGGTGAATATTTACTCACAAGTGGGTATTATTTAACATTTTAATTTCATAATTTTTTAATATTAAAGCAAGAAAATATAACAATTATAATAGCGAATAATATTAACTTTTAATTTTTTACTTCCAAAGTAAAGTAACATTTTCAATTGAACAGTGGAATAATGTTATTCTGGTTGCAAATATGCTCTAAATCAATGAGCTGATTGATTCTCCCATGACTCTTATTATCTCTTTTCAAGGTCATGCACTAATTAATACTTCTCTAATACCAAGTTATACTTTTTTCCTAATATCAACTCACGTAATCTTTGAAGAACACAGGTATACTATTGACTATGAGTGAATCTGATCTATTATTCTACTTAAGTATGAATTTTACTCGTGTTAAAGTAAAGATAATGAGAGAAACGACCCTGGATTCAACAAAAACCGCGAACAAAGATTAAACTTACACATGGATGAGGATGTGATGATATGTTTTATTCATTTACTTGTTTGTTGCTATTGAGAGATTCTTGTTCAATCTATTCCCCGTTTACAGCAGAAAATGTTGAATCCCCGGAATCTCCTCCGAGTTAGTTTATATACAGTTAAGAAGTCAAATCTGCATACGGTGAGTGATTGAGATTCTTGCCAGAGCATCGTGGTCAAACACGTTGCATGCCAAAAACATGGTGGAAAACGATTTCTTGTTAATCCACGGACGTATACAGTAAAAATATATATCTTTCAAGTTACGATGCTGGGTATTTTTCCATCAATAAATTCAATTCAAATTCGGTGATGACACTGGAACATGCGACGCAACTGCTTTAAAGGCCTCAAAAATTGAGTGTGTAAAAATTTCATTAAAAATACATAAAAGAAATTAAAAAAAGAGAGAGAGTGAAGAGAGGTAAAAGATGAAGGTAAATTTTTCCTGGAGAACGGTAACTAAACTACAGTTAGCAGCGTCGATTGTATGAGATAGAGAGAAAAGAAATGATAAAAAGTGAAAAAGAAGCTTAAACTTACTGAATCGTCCTTGATTATTGTAAGAGAATGTTTTCTTTCTCAGAAATTGTGCTCCACAATGCTTAAATTGGAGTCATAAAACACGCAGTTCTCGGACAAACAACTCTCGCTACCAATGTGCCTGAAAATTAAATTACTGGTCGAACAGATTCCTCCTCCAACTTCACATTCTTTTCCACTCTCATTGCCTCATTTCCGAAATCACTGTGCAAATAAAGGCTGATGTGAATAATGACTTCTCAGTCCCCAAAATATGAAATATCGAAGCCAGTTACGGGCTTTGGAAATCACAGCAACGTTTTGCTTTTACAGACTCTGGTCTGAAATTACGTCTTCATTCTTTTCAAAATTATTGCACAAACGATAACATGCCTGCCAGTTCAGATCACATGATGAAACAAGATAATAATTGCGATACTTGCTTGGGAACTCACAGAAATTTTGCTTTCACAGGTTTTGTAATCACAATACAATTGTCGTACACAATATTTCTTCTTCTTCATAACAACAGACTCTTAGATTCCCTCACTTTAACTGCTTACATGCTGCAAGTATACAGATTCATCAGATGGGAAACATTCTAAAAATTTAAACCCTAGACCGAGTCATAACAAATCCACACACTGCCACACAAATTCTTTCGACTTTGGGTTAAAACAAAAAGAAAACCCGACACACGTACGTACAATTACATTCCAGATAACAGAAAACCACATTCAAATATGAAGCAAAATCAAAAACTAAGAAGAATAAGGAACAATAGTATATAATTATTGGATCATTATTTTGTGATCTAATACCCGTCTCCTTTTGGATCGATCACTAGAATTTGATCTTTCTAGCAGAGATTTCAATGCATTTTGCAAGAAATGGACTGATTCAATGCTGTGATCTTTCTCGGCTGCGACAATAAGAACGTTGCGGATTCTTCCACCTACTGTTACCATTTCTGCTTTCAATGTCTTTAAATGGAGAGATTTTAATATCTCAATAATGTCAGGTAAGAGATCGGAGCGATCCTCGCAGCACAAAGAGGCCTTGAAAATCAATCTTCCATCGGAGGAGTAATCACTGGAAGCTAGCACAGTGATTTCATCGGTTTCAGATGGGAATGTTTCGAGTTCTGCGAGTTCAAGGGTTTGTTGTTTCAGCTCTTTCACGCGTTGAACCACCTTTGCTAGGAGAGAAGCTTTGTCTATCTGCAGAGAATTAAAATCAACTAAAGTTAAAAGAAAACAAAAGAAATATTCAAACATACAAAGTGAAAAGCTTGCCTACTTTCCCAAATACAAACTTACCCAAGGAACTAGGAAGGTTTCAGTACTCAGACACCGTACTTGCAGTTTGAACATTCAAAAGCTTTAAATTGGAGACATGTATGGATCCAGTATTTTATCAGAAACTGAATTAATTCATTCCTTGGCTACCATTTTTTTTACCCTGGATATTCTCATGTATCGATCCATTTTCTTTCCTTCATTCTAATTGACAATATCTGTTATTCAAAGTCATCATATTCTGTCCTTGACTTACATTTTTCCACTACCCAAACAAGTCAACCACGCACAAAGAAATAATGAATACGCAGAATTCCATACAGAGAAAACACATCGAAGAAGCAAGAACGGGAAAACCCATCTGAATTCCAAATTTTCGATCATCAAGAGAAAGGCCAGACTTAAAGTTGATATCATGACAACCCAGTTTTGACAAAAACAACTTCACCGTCGCAGGAGAAAGAGGACAAAAAATATTACAGAGAAGGATTTAATGTTCAGATATGATGTTCAATTAACAGGCAGACATACATGCACGTACATCTATAGATTAATAGAGTCTATGAATTTACCTTGGAATTACAGGGAAGAATACTCCTGAGCTTATTAAGATGAGAGTTAATTCTCTCTCTTCTTCTCTTCTCAGCTTCCTTATGATTTTTCAAGGCAGCAAGAGCCCTATCCTCCGGGGTCGTTTCTGTAACCCCTGACAGTGACACCTCCATCGGGTAATCATACGAAGAGGAACTGCAGAAACTCTGCTGCATCATGGAAGAAAATTCACAAGTACCATCTGGAAAACCGTAATATCCGATGCCGTTTTGAGCAAGAAACCGGTAGAGCTCTGAGTTTTCCGGTTGCATGATGATTGTGTTTTTCTGATCTTTGACCGAGTGGAAGTGAAGTGAACACGAGAATGTTTTCAATATGCTTTCGGTGGTTTTTGTCTTTAGGGTTTTTATCTCTGAAATTGGAAGTTGCCTCCCCACTTTTCCTGTGGGTCCCGTGGATTATCACTCACTGGTGGTTTTATCTTTTTTATTTCTTAATTATAGCTGAGTTTAGTATTAAAATAAACATATTATTATTATCGTCAAATATTTTATATTTTTATAAAAATATAATAATAATAATAAATTATATGCATTATGGATCGATAATATAAAATTTATCCCATAATTTATGTCTATAAAAACATTAATTTAATATATATTTTAATATTTTTATCTTATATACAATAATTTCTCTTTCCTTTAAACCATAATCATTATATTAATTTAGGAAATATGTATATTAAATATAACAAGAGATTTTTTTTTATTTTAAATATTCACAAGAATCTTTAATCATTGATTAAATGTTAATTTTCATTGTTAAATCCAACATTAGATACCGTACATTAACGAATGAAAATTTGTATTTATACGAGTAAAAAGGATTTAAATTTAAAAAATTGTGTATCTTATAGAAAAAAAAATTAAACATAATTAAATAGACAGGTCAGAAGTTGAAAGACTTATTGTCTCCTTCTTCTAGCAAAACCATCCAAAGTTATCAGGCCTGACAAGACGTAGGCAAAAAGACAAGACGTGGATTAAGTGATGATTTACCATCTCCCCCTCTTTACTTGTTTTTTTTGGTGGAGTGGGGAATTTTTTAGCCTGTTGACTAATAACATTTTTGAATAGGCAGGCACGTCATCAGGATGACTCCCACATAATCTCAGGTCCATTTATGAAAACAAAATAAAAAATCTTAGTTCTTCGAGAGCTCCTTAAAACTAAGTTCTCCAACAGGATTCTTGCCAAGAAGATGGTGTGATCAATGAGATTCTGGACAAGTTAAGTACCAAAGTCCTATTAAAACACAAACAAAAGAATACCGTTAAAATAAACAAATCAGTGCTAACCTAAAAAATAAATAAATAGGTATGATTATCAAAATAGCATTAAAATTTAGAATCTTAAATCCTTTATTAATTTAGGCATAGGTGAGTTTTGGTTGAGAAGCCAACACCCTTGATTCAGTTGTCATTTTTCAGGAATTTCACATCAGAAAGGCAGTCAAAGTTTATCACAAGAGATTATGACTCGCAGGTATATTTGAGCAAAGAGAAGAAGGATCTCAAGAGATTTGTTTTCCCAAACAAAATCAATAATGAGATGGCATTTAACAGGTAAAACAAGTATAAACGGTGGACGTTTCGTGAACAAAATTCTCATATTTTGTTGTTATAAAAAAAAATCAAACTTCATATTTGTAATAAGTTTAGAAATCATGTATCAGTTTCACATCATATCGTGTAATAAATTTATTTATTTTTGATTTATTATAAAATAAATATTGATAATCTTAAAGAGATCATAAGATACTTCTTCAAATATTTAAGGTTAGTAAGAATTTAAATTAATTAAATATTATTAATATGTAAATAAAAATTTTATATGATCAAAATTTTAGAAAATCTTAATCTCTTATCTTTGTAACCTAATCATGTTAATCTCTCAATTTTTTTTCTTCTTCTTCTTTTAAGGTAATAGTCCTAACTCTCGCAATTTTTAAATAAAAAATAAGGTATATACATAAATACAATTAAAAAAAATGCAAAAATATTGTAAAAATAGTGCATGATATAATGTCAAAGAAGGCCAAAAATATATTTATATTGAAATTTTCAAATACAATATAATGCAGACACATCAAAATATCATAATTTATGTAGATATATTCAATTATATAAATGTAAAATATAATGAATTAAATTATAAATTTTTAATAGAAGAGAGAAAAGAGGACGCAAAAATATATAAAAAGAAAATATATCTTTTTACTTTATATAATTTTTTATATTTTTTTTCTCTTTCAATTAAAATTTTATTAATAGTTAGGATTAGATAATGTTGATTTCGTTTATTAATAATAAGTGACTAATAAAGGTAAGAAGAATCAAACTTAACAAAATTAAACCAATAGATTTGGATTGATTTAAAAATATATTAGTTGTAATTTACAAAAAATTAACCAACAGTTGTTAATGTTGCATTTGGTCCAAACTGACCAAACCAATGTAATTTAAAATTTTAAAAATTTTACTTATTTAAATTTTTAGCAAGTGTAATTCCTCTTCTTTTTTAAACTGCCATTATCTATTTTTCTTTCATATATTAAAATAGAGCGATCAAGTTCATTAAGTTGCTTATGCAATAATATATGTATTCTTTACTATATATTTATTAATTTTATGATTGTTGAGAGCGAGATTGAAATTGTTATTAAAAAATTTGTTCATGTAAGTGACTTAAATTTTAGCTTTTTTTGGAAATTTGATTTTTCTCTAATCTTCTTCAAGTTTTGACTCTAATTGATTAATTCATGAGATATAAAATAAAAATAAAGAGTCATTTTTTAAAAATTTGTCTTATTTTATTAAAAATGACTAAATTAATAAATTGAAATGATTCACACTAATAACTATTAATTCAAATAAGTTTGATTTGTTTTCTATTATTGATTTGAATTGGTATAATTTAAACTCATACCGATAATTTTATATCAATTTAGATTTGGACCAAACCAATCAAAACCAATTATGGACCCGGAACAATTAAAGCATTTTCTCCTTCATCCCTTGGTAACATTTTCTTCTTCCTTACTTTTATCCTATTATTTCTTCCTATACGCCATCTTTCTCTTCTCCGCATTAAGCACTTCTTATCATTTTCGCTGAACCCACAATCTCCTCTTTTCATTAACTGAAGAAAATATTAAAATCCATGGGTGATTTTTCTCTAATATAATAAACGAAGTAGAATGAACAAAATTATACAATGCAATTGATATTATTACATCATATTCAATAATGTTTCTTAAATATTTTTTAAAATTAATGCGCTTATTTTGTATCTCATATTCCTCCTAATTACCCATAAAATATGATTGCCTAAGAATTTTGATTGATTTGTTCCATATTCAAATAGATAGAACTTTAATTGACGTTGTAATTTTTTAGCAAAGAAATAAGAGAGAAAGAGGAGGATGAAATAATGCTCTGAATAAGAGGAAAGAGGAAATAAAAGATGTAAAATGAACTAATGAATTATAGCCATGATCATTGGCCCTAAAATTATATAACTTTTTACATTAATTTTCAGCAACATATCAAGAATGAAGATTGAATGAATTTAATATTTAAAAAATTCTTCGTAGTTATTAAATCCGATTAATAAAATTTTTCATTTTTTCCATTGTTCACAGTTGTTATATCTCCCCTTTAGTTAGATTAAAAAAAATATTATTGACTTTTACTTAATAATTATAAAAAAAGTTACTATTTATTTTAATCAATTTTCACTTTCGGCAGGTGTTAATCTAGAAGCCAAAAATTAAAACAAAAATTTTTGTAATTTTAGAAGATTTCTGACTCTGTCAGAAATCTTAACTTGTTGAGACGCTTTATTAAAATCAGGAAACAGTCGAATCTAAGGCCTAATCTCAGAAGTGTTTGACGCAGAACAAAAATAAATGAGCAATAGGTTCATAGATCTTATCGGAATCAGCCCTAACCTTTTATATATATATATAAAATTATATTTGCCAGCCTAACTAAACCATATCGCCCAAATACTGCATCATTCAGTCACGTTATGGGCTGACCTTTTTCGATCTTGGGCTGAACATATGCCATTGTGGTGATATCGGGGGCTAACTTTTCATGCGTGTAATTTTAATAAAATATTTATAAAAAAAAATTGACCCTTTTTTGATACTGTACCATTTTACAACCTGATATTGGCGGTGTTTAAACTTCAAAACTTCTTATACCACTAAGAGATTTTAGCAATTAAAGAAAAATAAATTAATTAAATTTTTGGTTATAGAACGTAATTTAATAAAACTTTAAAGAAGAATATTTTCTTTACGGTTAATTATTCAAAGAAGAACAACTGAATTTTGTCTAGGAGCACAGTAAATGGGTTGCTCATTCTATTGGTCAACTCTTCTATATGCTTACTATCCTAACATTGTCATTTAGATATATTATCTAAGAGAATAATTGAAATTAGAGAGGATTTGATTTTGAAGTTATATTTGATGTGAAATAAAATTACTAAATATTAAATATAAGCAAAGAAGAGCGAGCTTTCTTTAGTTAAATTGATAATTTTTTAAAATAAATTAAATATTATATTTTAGAATTGAGGGTAAAAAAAAATTAATCTCAAATATAAAATTAGTTTAAAATTATTGTAATTTTGTACTTTGAAAGTAAAAATTAAAAAAAAAGTAATAATAATATTAATTTTTAATAAAATTTATTAATATTTATCATCTAATATATTTATTTCACAAATTAAAAATTATCACAGAATTTAATATCAAAAAAAGTCATAATCAATCGTAAAATTTATCATTATATATAGAATTAATACAGGCGAGTGAATGATAAAATTCTTCAATATATATAAATTTAAATTGTGAATTGTAAATTATATATACAATTTATGCATCTTACTTACCTTTTTTTGTAATGATAAAGTTAGGCCTTATTCTTTTGACATTTAGTTGAAGAAAATAACAATAAACTTCAAAAAGAGGCAGGATTTTCAGTTCTTGCTTTCCCCAATAGTTGACATGCAGTTCCTTTTGGTATGAACTCATTTGCACCGAAAGGTTTTTAATTTTAAATAATAAAATTATTGTGTTTCCACCTTTAATTGAAATGTGGTCTACACCTAGAATACTGCCGGCCTTCAATTACCTTTCTTCTTTACATTTGCGAGTCATCATGATTCAATCTATCAAGATCAATGAAGCAACAAATCAAATATTACAAAATATTTGTTTATTTGATCTTTAATGAAATAAAAGATAAAAGATACATACTGCATGACACTATCAATGGCAATAAATCCAAGCCCTTTGTAAGAATGAATAGAATAAAATTTGATAAGATAATTTATAAATTAAATGATTATTTTTTATTTTAAACTAAAAAAATTAAAAGCATAAAATGGTATATCTTAGATCAATTTGTTGTGCTGATCAATCATTTATCATTATTTTAATGTTCAACATATATTTTGTTTACTAATATTTATGTGAAAAATATAATATTATATTTAAATCAAACACTCACTCTAATTATCTCGTCACATTGTGTTATTTTGATGTTTAACATAATACGCATTTATTATTGTTGTGCTATAAACTTAGAAATTAATCGATTATTCTTATATTATTATACATCTTGTGCTAACGTTAAATTTGATTTGTGTTGTCTATAATATACTACAAATTAAATACTCTTTATTTAAATTTATCAATTTATACCGTGTTACAAAAATATATAATTTAATATGTTATTATTGATATTGTTTTATAAATTTATTTTTTTATTTTGTCAATTACTTCTTTTTAATTATGTCTGTTTATTATTGTTGAATGTAATGGTTAATATTTTTATTAATATTAACTTATTTACACGTATGTGATCTTCCCACGAAAACCAATCTTTCAAGCAACTTTACAACTACTAGAAACATAAATATCCAACAATGTTTGACATGCCAATAACATCACAAATGAACTGCTGGGCTTGAACTTTCCTAGCTAATTAGGGGCTAATATAAATAAAATAAATGAAAATTAAAAAGAAGATTGCAACATGACCTCGAGGAAAGCTGGCCGGTGACCATGACCAACTGGAACATGTGCTGCACATTCTTTTGTACTATCATATTTTAACAAATTAAAATTAAAAATCGAAAGAAGGAATCATTATTATGCTCACTAAGGTAATAATTTTCAATTTGAGTATGAACATAGAAGTTGAAGCACTTATATGAAGACTATAATTTTATTTTTCATGTGGGTATCAAATATGATTATAACTTTTGATAGTTCAGTTAGTCTGTTCTGAAACCATGAACGAAAAAGGTGGAAGCGCTGTGTAATTTTAATAAGCAAAGTAAACACTAGTTGTCTGCTTTTGATTGAGATTGGTGAAGCACTTGTAGAAAAGCACTTTTCATTATTCTGTCATAAATTATACGATTTAATTTTCAGGCCATGTTTGCCTGTCTCTGTGGTATATAGTAATATGCAATTATCATTAGTTTTTGCATAAATTAAGCATTGCTTCATCTGAAAATGCGGTTTTTCGTGGGCTGAAATGATGTATCATCATTTGTTTCTCCAATTCTTAATTTGTGATGACATGTAGAACATGTCATTTTATTTATTTATTTGTCGGAATTCCCACACCCTTTAAGGGTTTGGTTTAAATGTTCCATGTTTAGTCAAATGATTCCTAAAATCTCTACCATTTGCTTGAAATTATCAAGTTATCAGTGGTTTAATTAAATAACCTAAAAATTTGGATTTATTATTTATCTATTTATTTTTTTAGTAGTCTTAAAACGTGGAGTATGTGTTTGTGTTTCCTTAAAGCAACACTCCTCCAATTCATTTCCATGTCCCAAAAGATCACTCTTATTCCCATGGGATGAATCATGAAATGACGCTATCGCATTATTCCCGCTATATTTTCTGTAAAATTTTGCTTACAGGATCGCAACAAACGAACAAAATTCTCCTGTTAAAAGAGCTTCTGCCAGAGCACACAAGCGCTTCACTAGGCACTCAAAGCTGGCAAGTGCTTTACAAGAGGTCTAATCGTAGGTGAACAACTTTCCGACATGAGCTACTGTGTAGCTATTCAAGCTTTTGTCATAATTCAAAAAGAGCTGCTCAAAGTTGGCGACAGATCAGGCAAGTAGCAGGCAAACCCTAGACCATGTCAACTTTACAATTTTCAAATTGAGTTCTAGCTGGCCTGATAAACAACTCAATGTTTGGGCTCTCACGTTTCAGTCGTCCACGTAATGCACTTTTAATTGACTTTCTTGTATGGAGATTCCTTCCACTTTTATTTTCATTTGTTACAGATAGTCAAAAATCATAAAGCAGAGCAAAGAGAAACAAGCTTCATTTTGTTTTTAATCAAGAGAACAACAAAAGTTGAATCACAAAGGCTCGGAGATTAAAAGTGCAAAAAGACAACAAAATTTTCCAGCTCTCCTCTAACTTTGTCCCAATTTCAAAGCGTTGTTTCTCGTCCCTTAATCATCGTTCAGTTGTCAATATCTTCTGCGAAGTGAAGGGAATGAAACTTGCTCTTTCTACCTCCCAGTTTCTTCCTAGTTTCTTCTCTTCTGTGAACTTCTATTTTCTTCTGTTAGGGAAGTTCCAAAAAATCCCGTTGCATTTGGGTACCATCAAAACTAAGTATTTCTTATCAGCTTTAGCTTCAAAGTTCAAGCAGGATGTAGTAAACAAGAGTAATAGGAAGAGCTATTAGCATCCCAAATATGACCCTGCAAACAAAATTTGAAAATCAAAAAAACAAAGTAAAATTAAATATAAAAATAAAAGACAGAGGAGCTGGAATCCAAGTTGACGTAGGAAAGTACCCTGTGCTCAGTATGTCAGGATGAACGTTGTATTCCTTGGCAAAGACAAAGGGCACAATCCCTTGTGGAAGTGCAGCCTGAAAATCCAAAGGGGTGTCACTAACTAGCAAAGTCAAGGATCAATCTTCACAGAAACAAGCTATTTTTATACGACGACTTAAAAAGAGTATTATATATTAAATGTCTTCTACCTGCACAATGGCAATACGCAAGAGATCGCCTCGTAAGCCAATGACAATTGAAGCAGCAGCCATGACGGCAGGGCCTGTGAGGAATCTAACAGCCATGGCAAAGGCAGCCATTGAGTTTCCACAAGCGATAATCCTAGGCTGTAATGCCATGAACAAACCTACAATTCCAAAAAGAGGTTGCCAGTCGTAAGTACCTGGCCAGAAAATAACATTTTATGCAGCTAACTGTGTGTGTCTATTAATAATCCACATACCAAGACTAAACATGGCCATTCCAAGACCTGCATCAGACAGAATGGCTATTGAACGAGCAACTATGGCAGGCATCTCTACATTCCACCTGCAAAATAAAATCGAAGGCAGCGAAAGATTTGGATATCCAAGAAAAAGTTCGCTCTAAACCGAAAGTATAATTTAAATTTTCATACTTGAACGAGACAAGAGACCAGGTGAGACCAATGAGGCTGGAGTAGGTGTTGGGATTCCTAATGAGTTTTCGCCACACCATTATCAGAATGAGTCTGGTCATAACACTAGCAGGTGGCATAGCAGTCGGCTTGGATTCACCTTGAGCACCGGATTTAGGGTGGAGCTCAGCCGTGGAGCTTGAACCCAGCTTCGAAAGTCCTGGCCCTTCATGGTCAACCCCGTTTGCTACAGGTCTGTTACCGAAACTGAACTGATCTCTGCCAAACTCATCACAATCTAATACGAAGGAACAAACAAATCAAATCTGATGCAACACATGAAATACAAATTTGACACAGTGATTAAGAACAGAGTAGCCGGTTTCTCGAAGCTTACAAAAAAGCATATATAAGATTTAAACACATCAACAAAACATGCATTCTTCCTAATACGGAACTATAACGTAGAACGAAAAGGTAAAAAAGAAAGGTTGTACAAGTGATGACAACTGACACCAACGGAACAGAGAATTCCGTTTCAAATCGTATGAAAAACAAAACAACAGTAAGACAAAGAAAAGAGAAAAAAGAAACAAAATCCAGCAAACCCCACTTCATCCACGAACGAAAGTAAAGCAAGATAACCCTCCAATCCAAAACCAACATTCAAAAAGACAAATACAGCTAACGCAATAGACAGAACAATCCAAAAATTACTACACATCCATGCTTAATACTAAATACCCAAAATCACAGCAAGCAAGAAACAACCAAAAATAAGCAATACGCAGTATCTAATATTTTGAAGGATTAGTGATTATACCTTTATGGTGAGCTACCCCACCAAGATCATTCCCGTAATCTGCTCCACCTCTGAACACATGAATCCCACCTTCTGATACAGGAGAAGCACTTGAACTCCAGACAAACATATGCAAATCCTTGGTATTGTCAGCCCCATTTGCTTTCCTTTTCGCTCCCGATCCTGATACAGGAGAGAAGATTCCGGCAGTAGTTGGAGCAGGGTACGTAACTCCATTAGCTCTGTTGACATTACCAAAGACACCGAGTCCAATCTCTTCATCAAAACCCAAGTTACCAAAGTTTGATTGTCTTGGGCTCACATTACTCGTATTTTTGCCATTCACCATTGAATAGAAATCAGTGTGGTTAAAACTAGAGCCTCTTGGGGTTGGGTTTCTTGATGATTGAAGTGAGTAAATCTCTGCATTGGTCAAATTCGATGGTCTTGGGGTCAAAGAAACGCCAGAATTCGGACCATGTGATCTTCTGGAAAAGATTTCTGATCTTGAACTGGTTGATTTCCTCACCGTCACGTGAAGCTTGCCATCGTCACCGACCTCTGCTTCAGTTTGTAATGGCTCTTTACCATCCAAAGAAATGATGTCAGACTCAACTCTAAAGGAAATAATAGACCCAGCAGTATCTGGGAATTGTTCGGCAATCAGTAGCCTAGCTCCTCTATATTCGAATAGAAAGAGCATTAATGTGTACCATATTATGCACTGAAGCACAACTATTTGAACCATTAAGGTTCCTGAGTAGTCTCCATACATACCCTTCAATAAAGGGATACCCATAACAAGAGTGTTAGGCAAAGTAGAGAGTGAGAACAAAGTAATAGACCATTCAAGGGAGCCTCTGGAACTGGCTTTCGACCAGATGGCTAAGACTCCCAAGACCATAATTTTTTGCAGAGTATCTGCAGCAATGAACTTGTAGTTCATGGCAAAAGGATTGTTAGTAGAGATGAAGTGAAAAGACAGTAAAGGCACGGCAAAGAGAGCAACAAATCTGTTGATGCCTGAACATTGGTCAGGGCTAAAGATCTTCCACCATTTGACAGAACCGTAGGCTAAGATCATAGCCACATACAGTGGCACAACAGCTGTGAGAACATGGTAGAGATCTGTTGCACTGATCATTGTTGCTTTCTTTTCTTTTTTTTCTAATAAGAAAGGTGTTTCGTGCTTTGTGAGGTGAGTTGTGCAAATAACCGAATAAAAATGGAGCCTTTATGGTGTTTCCCCAGTTTATCCCTTATTTTCTCTCGTTTTCCCGCTGCTAGTACCTGTTTTGCAAGCCAAGCGATGAGTCTTTACAGAGTCAATCTAAATAAATGACTAGAACTAAAAGAGAACGAAAAACAAAAATCAACCCATTTTCATAGATACTTGAATGATCAAACTTAGAGAACGAACCGAGAAAACAAAATCAAATCACCAGAATGTTTTTCTTTTCTTTCCCTGGGAGTTACAGACACAGAGAAAGACCGTTGGAGAGAGAAGCAGACACGCCCAGCACACACTGTGTAAATGAGAGGGAGGGGAAGAGTCATATTTATGGGATTTTACTGGGAGACAATGAAATAAAAAAGCAGGGGCTTTTTTAATAAACTGTTTTTAGTTGAGAGAGAAGATAAACCATAAGAGACATGCCATGCCATGCCATGCCATGTATTTAATTACTGTAAATTTTATTTTCACGCCAAAATATTTTCAGAAATTTGATAAAATAAAAAATTGAATATCATCTGAGCCTTAATTGAAGACAATCCACAGACGACACGTTCATCAGGCAGCCCACGTAACAAAAACCTTCGTTCGAGGGTATGTTTGTGGTGGTCTTTTTTTTCTTCTGTCTGAACAAAAAATGACTTGAAAATAAGTGCTCGTCCAAAGAGCAATGAAAAATGAAATATTTTTAATAATAACTCGATCAATTTCTTACATCAATTTATTTTTCATAAAATAAAAAACTCTTGATAATTTGAAGAGTTGTCATGCTTAATAATACAGGGGCATGAGACCCAACAAAAGGAGCAACATATCGAAAGTTCACTACATGATTTGGGTTACATTCCAAGTCTTTAATGGTAAGTGAAAACTTTCATTAAAGGAGAGGAAACTATTTATAAGAAGAGTTTGCAACAAAATTAAATTTGACATAACAATGAATATGAGTTGAAAAGATGAAATTGTACTCGTTAGTTAATGTGTCACAATAAAACTTAATTAATTTCGACATAAGTGACATAAAAATTATTAAATTAATTTATATCTCATTTAAAAATTTTTATTTTTTGTTTCTACAACTAAACAATGCTTTTAAAATTTAGGCACGTAATATAAGTATTATTAAAATTTTTAAAAATTACTATCTCTAATATTTTAATCGCATACCTTTTAAATGAATAAAAAATTTTGTCTTGAAATAAAAAAATATATATATGTGTCATTAATAGAATTTTAAATTCAATTTTTACATGAACAATTGATGTAAAGACATAAATGATTGATAATTATTTTAAGTATTACAATATTAAGACTCTTAATATCAATGAATTTCAACAAATGAGGAGAAAAGAGAAAATAATAAAGTCATTGTAAAATTAAGTGATTAAATTTGATAATTTCATTGCACTAATTGGATGGATATTAAGTCCCTCTCCATCATCAAATAAGTAATAAGTCTTGTATGTTTGAACTAAAAAACAAAAAAAATTATTATTGTAATTAAACAAGAAAAAGGCACGAGATAATTACAAAGATGATAATCCAAAGATACAAAAAGTTTATGCTAATAAACTCTAAACATAGTTGAGAAATTAGAACCATTTTAATTTTTTAAAAAAGGAATTCATGTTGACAAGTTATTATGTACTGCATGTTCAAAAATGTTATAACAACTCTATATTATTTTAAATAACTTTATAAAAATATTTTCTTTTCTTAAATGTAACATTGCATAATTTTTTTATAATATACATATTATTATTACTATGTAAAGATAAATTTTTTAAGATAGGATTTAAAAATTTTATAATTTATTATTATTTATAAAACCATAAGTTGAGACTGAATTTTTTTAATATTTGAAAAGTTAATTGTAAAATTTTTAAATATAGGAATATAAGCACGATCAATCATTCTATTTAGTATCTTCTTGGCTAATCAAAAAAATTTGTTTGTCCTTAAAACAAATCTAAAATTGATATTTAATAACTTTATTTCACATTAGATATACATTAAGAAGTGCAACACTTCAATTCAAAACATATTTTATATTTGATCCAACACTTATAACTTTTTCATTATCTTAATTGAATTATAACTTTTATAATTCAATTAAGATAATGAAAAAGTTAGTGTTATGATTTTAAATATATATAAACTTTCTAAATGTTAGATATAAGTTAAAAGATAAAAAAATACTCTCCTAAAATAATAAGTATTATTAAACATTTAAGGTTTCAAGTGCCATAATTTTAAAGTCAAGTAGAAGAACGATAGTACCAAACATATCTTTTAATCTTCATAAACTTCATACAAAAATTAGTATTCAAACTTGAATACAAAAAGAGTGATAATAGAAATGCATATAAAGTGTATTTCGAATGCAGAAGTACTTGCTGAAGAAAATTCAGTAAGATTTCGAGTTGCACTTCTTTCAAGTCCTTTTTTTTTCTTTTGGTTCATTAATCCAAGAAAAATCTTTTATGTTGAGAAGAATTATACTTACAATTGACAAGTGATAAAAAAGAAAATATAAAGAGAGGGAGTAGTCCAATGGCAAGAGACAGATTGTGTCTGTAAAGAAGAAGATATGGGAATTGAAATATCCTATCAGCAAGCAACAGAGAACTCGAGAGGCAGAGGAGAGAACCTGAAAAATCCTGAAATGCTGGAATGATTGCCGCACCCAAAGCCGAAGTCCTGCCAACCGGAACCCAAAGGGAATCTTATTCGGACAACAAAACAATGGCCACGTGTCACATTTTGATAGTGTTGTTTTATTGTAGGGTAAATTTTCAATTTTCATCTTTCACGAGGAGATTTACCGTACAGTTTTTCCCTTCCTCTTGGAATAAAAACAATATATATATATACACACGCACACATATATCTAAGTCAAGACAATAACAAAATCATTTATGGGGGGTTATTTTTGTAATCATATGATAGTTGAGGAGTGCAATTACGTCATGTTTGTAATACTTGAGATGCAAATATGTAAGAGATTCTTATTTTGTATTACAATACACCAAAAACTTTACACTTTGCTCAACAAAAATAGGAGGAAAAAATCCCATTACAAAATGTACGAACATATTTTCCACCACACAGGTTGCAATTGATGGCAAAAACCAACCAGTGATAAACCCTAAAAGGTTAATCCACACCTCAAAAATGTTGCATGAATAGTCTCCATATCAAAGTCAGTCAATGCAAACTAGTCAAAGTGGTCTTAAAAACCACTACTATTCATTAGGACAATCCAGTCTCTCTTTTTGGACTTTAAATTTCCATAAGTCAAATTGTATGTTTTACCTGTTCCTAAAAGAAGTGTACCATACTTGAATGTTGCTCTCAGTGACAGTGAATTGTGAATATATATTTTTGTCCATTAGAAACACTATTAATTTGCGGGCTTGTGTGGGAATTTAGTTCTTTTCTATCGCTTCTCAATTTCACCATGTGTTGTTTGTTTCTTAGGTGCACACGTAGTTACCTATATATACATATATATATATATATATATATATATATGTGTGTGTGTGTGTGTGTGTGTGTGTTTGTGCGGGTGTGTGCATGTATATTTTGTAATTTTAAAATTAAATTAAAATATAATAATTATAAACATACACTTAATTATTTATTTTTTATCTCACCATCAATTAAAGATTGATGCATTGTTAGGTATGTGAATATTTTATGGTTTTATTATTTTAGTTTGCAAAAATCATCTAAGAACATTGCTCATTACATAATAATCAAGAGTAATGTTATGAAAATGAATTTCAGTCAAATTTGGTAATAAATTGTTACAATACTATCATATTATTATATTTAATTGATTTTAATATTATTTCGTTACTTGTATTATTTTATTATTTCACTTGTTTGAATAAAATTTATTTTTAAATAATATATATAAATATGTTGATTTACAGGAGAGAGAGAGAGAGAGAATTAACTACCTTTGTTACAAACTTTTATGTACAATGTATTAAAAGAATTTCAATAAAAATATAATTTAATATTAAGTTTTTAAAGTTTAATCTAATATACATATTAATTTTAATAGTTATAAATTTTTTTTAAAATACTTAAAAAATTGATTTTTATAGCATAAAAATAATATTTTAATTAAAAAAAGGATATAAATTTTTAAATGTCTAATTCTTGTAACATAAAATGTATTTTTCAATTTGAAAAAAAAATGAACAAATTTATGATTTTTAAAATTAAATTAGGCTCTTTTATCCTAAACTGAAATGCCATAAGAAATCTTATGCGCGTGCATAGCACGTGTTAGCAAAAGGTAGGTGGAGCAGGAGTACTGCATTTCGGTCTAGAATCTGAAGTAAAGGTGGGGCCATCACAGTAAGGGGGTGATTGTCGCGTGATTATACATCATGATTAACAGCGCGTGCCATTTTGCCCTCTTGAAATCTAAAAACTCTTTATTACAGCCCAACAAAATCAGACATGTTTACCTGTTCCTTTCCCAATCGCAGGCGGCGCCGTTGTCGAAACTTTTAGATAAATCTATGCAGTAGCAAACGAGCGAGATTGTGTCCACTCGCCACGCCCTTTCTTTGGTGTACGGAATCAATTATACTGGCTTTATGAATGGACGATCTTGTCCTCTGAGTTTATTGGTGAGATCCTGTGGCGAGTGTAAATTTATTTGATGAAACTGAGATTAGGATTGTATTTTGGGATTATTCTTTTTATTCATTGATTACCCAGGAAATTCATCACTACACGCGTTGGCATTGACAGCAGAGGGGAAAAAATGTCAGCTACAGATGTGCTTTCTGTGTTTCAAAAAGCACTTTAGCTGATTGGATTTCGGTCTGTCAATTCTGTCCGCTAAATTCCTCAAAATGACAAAACTGTCCTTTTCCTGGTCTGCTAAAGTGGCCTCCGATTCTTCTGCCATGTCCCAAATGCTTGATTCCCATCTTTATCACGCACTGCATTGCATTGCATTAATTTCATTTCACTGCCACACCCACTTTTTGCATTCTGTAATAGGGCTTATATTGGGCCTGTCGAATGGGCTTGATTGAACTAGGCAAAAATCCATTTTGTTAACATAAAAGTGTATGCATTTTGTTAATAATATGATAAATAAATTAGTAAAAATAACTAATTTAAAATTTTTTTCAATGGTATATACGAGTACTTTAATTGTGACAATATCTTGAAGTTCTTGAATTTATAGTAGAATTCAATGGAAAATTATTGTTAAAAAAAATCATTATAAAATTAAAAATAAACTATATCCATCAAAACCATTCAAATGGGGTGTAATTACATAGCAAATCTACATGTAGTATATATCTTAAGTAGAATCCTCAGTCAAAACAATTTTGAATAACATTGTGATGATTATATTAATAAATAGCAAAAAATGTTATATATATTGTAGTATTTTTAATAGTTTTGATATATTTATTGCCATAATTATTACTATTGTTCACGACGAAAAGTAAACATCAAGCTTCGGCAAATGGCTTTGTATGGCTGCAATATCAGTAGATCGGTTTCACGTAGGCTATGTAACAGTATACTAATGCGATGCCTAGTATATAATAATACTATGTTGTGTTTGTTAAGATTACTCTCATAATTGTCATTTCTAAAACGCTTACATATTATAATTTTTAAGAATATTTTTAATTTGAACAGATTTATTTCTTAATTTAAAAATTTATTTTAGCTCATTAATACTAAATAGACTATTTTTTTTTCATTTTATCTTACGAAATTTGTAATGTCAATCAAAATATAATATAGTCATTTTCATTTAAAATTATTTTACAGCTAAAAAATATTAATAGAAATAAAATATTGTTAATTTTCTTTTGAAAATTGAATAAACCATTGTGAATTTTGTTTTGAGTTATAAGTGAAATCAATTATGAAGTTTTTTTAAAGATATAAAAAAAAACATAAAAACATTTTTATTCTTGTAAGTTAATAAAATCACTAAGAAATCCATACTTATTTATACATGACCCTCTTTGGTTGAGACAAAAATTAATACTATCGATTAACTGGTGTCCATGTGTTCACTTCTTATTCAAAAATTTAAATTTATTTAATAAAAAATATTATAAATTATTTTAAAAAATATAAAGTGAAAAAACTACAAACACCACCTATAATGGCATTCGAGGCTTCTGTTGACATTCTAGGACTCCAAAATTCAAGATATATGTGATTGGTGAATTCTTTTTCTTATAAAAAAAACTTAAAAAGACTCAGAATAAAAAAAATGGCAATCAACAATGGCCACCGTTGAAAAAATGGACGTGCGAAAGAAACGAGTTGCTTTCAAGTTGGTTGAGATGGTTAGCTGACTGAATAAGGAGGCATCTGCTAAGCTATTAAGTTGGTTAGTTGCTTGGTGGAGCTAGTGTTGAGCTGAAAATATTTCAGTTAATCAAGTTGCATTATGCTAATTATCTTAGGATTTGTTTTATTGATTTGTTAGTAATTGTTTCTAATTAGTTCTTTTCAAATTGTATAAATGGCAAAGTCCTCGTATATTGCAATCATAAGACGAAAATACAAGTTAGTGAAAATTCAGAAATTCTTCTCTTTAGCTCTTTGTTTATTGATAAAACATTTTCTCTTTAACTAAACAATATTTTTCAAATCCTTTCTTGGTATCAATGCTAAAAAATGGCCAACGCCAATTTGTCAATCTTAAATGCAGTTGCAAACGCAACATTCTCATCTGGTATTCCTATCTTTCTTTGTCTAGAAGTCACTAAGTGCTACCTTTAATTCAAGAAAATGGTTTGCAAGCTTTATAATTGAAGATCAAACTTGTCCTCTTAGCTTCAGATCTAGAGCAGGTGAAAATTTGATAATTGAAAATCTTAATTACACAATGTCGAAGAGACAAGATCAACTCCTATGAGGCTGGTTAATGTCTTCCATGATTGATCCTATAAAGCTAGTGATTGGTTGTAAAACCTTTTAGAAGTTTAGAAAGCTCTCTCTAAGCGGTTTGGCTGTTTTAACTTCAGGCTACCCATAAGGTTTATGAATGGTGGTATATTTTGATAAAATGAAGAGTACTTCCAATCATTTAACTACAGCTGGTTCTTCTCTGTATGATGATAAATTCATACTGTGTCTTCTTGGTGATTTAAGATCAGAATACAATCCAATTGTAGTCAATATAACAATTTGAATTGAATCCTCGAGTGTCTTTAAGGTTTATCTTTACTTGTAACTCACAAATGCAGAATTCAATAGTTGAATTCAAGCAATGCTACCATGGTACAAGGACATTTTAATGCTAATTGCTCACAGACTAAGAGTTTACAGAAGAAAAGTGGTGTCCAATAAGGATATAATGGCAAAATAACTACACAGATGGAAGATGCAAAAGTCTCTCAACTAGAAGAGGTGTTTCAGGAGAAGAACTTGACAGAATGAAAGAAAAAATTCGAAGCTAATTTGCTAGATATGTAATAAAGTTAGTCACACTGCTAGCATTTGATTCTATCAATTCAATAAAGCTGCTTATCAGCAATATGAAGTTGATGAGGGATGGTACTTAGTGGTGCAACTCATCACTTGACTAATAATAATATCAAAAACTTGACCATACAAGGTAAAATTTATTGGATTTGATTGATTGATTGTCGATAATTGTGCTGTATTACTTATAAACAGAGAGGAAATTTTGTATTATGTTTCAAAGAAGCTTTTGAATCTTCAAAGCCTTATTTGTTGATTCCATTTAAGAACATATTGTGTGTGCCTAAAATCACTAAGAATTTAATCAATGTTTCTAGATTGACAGCTAGTAATAATGTAATTGTTGAATTTTCTAGTGATCTATGCTTTATAAAGGACAAGAAAATAAAGTGCTGCTAAAGAAAATGGCTTTAAGGGAACTCTATAAGTTGCTACTTAAATCTTCTTCAAGTTCTAAACTGTCTTCATAAAATTCTCAGTCTTTTTGTCTTGTTTCAATGCTGTCTTCTTTTGTTTGTCCTACAATAAAACTTGTAATTAGTCTCAAAGCAATCTTTGTTCATGTTTTTGTTCAAATTAGTCTCCAAACAAAAAAAATTATAGCCTTTTTCAGTCGAGGTGTGCATTAGTAAATTTGTTGCATAAGAGATTTGGTCATTCCAATTCTAAAGCTCTTAAGTTTATCATGAAATTCTGCAATTCTCCTTGTAAAATAAATAAAGATGTCATTGCTCAATTTTGTGATACTTGTCAACTTGAGGAGAGTCAAGGTTGCATTTTGATAATTTATTCGTTAAAACTACCTGGCCTTTGGAACTTTTACACTTAGACTTGTTGGGATCTCATTTTGATAATTTATTCATCTAGGGATCATAAAAATCTCCCATGGGCTTGAGGTCCTGTGATACTGGTTTAAATGGGGTAAAATTATGCCGAATTTATGGAGAATTAGACAGAAAGTGAACAAAAATTAATCTCTAATTTAGTACACCCCATCTTATTCTCTAATTTTTGTTTTATAATAATAATAATATAACCCATATTTTTTAATTCTATCAAACAGTAAAGTTCCACTTTTGAATGAAGCTTACACTGGAATAATACTATCATGTAGTAACAGAAGATGGTCATATGGTTGAAACCATATGACTGTTCCAAAAAAACTTAGCAAGTATTCAGCTATTTGTAGAGGGAATACATAAATTTACAAAATATTTTCATAGGAACTCAAAGGGAAGAGAAAATAGGGAGACCTGGTAGTGTTGTCCCTGCATCGACTATGAAGATGTTGCCTGAGACATATTCAGAAGAGTCGTGAATTAGGTATCGAACAAGTGATGTCAATGCTGGATCTGAGGTGCCATACTCTCTTAAGGGGACAATTTTTGAGGCCACTTTAGGTAGCCACTCTTTTTGCATAAGGTCCTTGGTGATCTCAGATCTGAAAATTCCAGGTGATATTGAGTTCACTCTAATTTTGTGCACCCCAAGTTCCAATGCCATGACCTAAGAACCCCACTATCATCATTATTGCACTCTAAAATCTTTTAATAATCAATCAACAGACAAACAACATGAGAATATATGGTTTCAAGGAAATTCTTGAAACTAAAAAATGCTCAAAATAAACAGGATTTGTTAAAATTACTAAAACCTTTTGAGAAAGCATCAGAGAGTACAAACTTGAAGGATTTTTACAATGTAGTGGGAGCTAATAAAAAGCTTAGTAAGGCTACTTTTAAGAGTTACATAGTATTGATTCTGTCACAAAAATATGCATGTATGTCTAAGAAATTCATTTTCAACCCATAAATTTGCCAACCTTTTCAGTGATCCTTCTTTGGTTATGAAAACAAAATGTTCCTCAAAACTATTTCCTCCCATTGTTTGGCAATACAAATGCCAAGGTTAAAAACAACGAAAAGCCCCAAATTTCAAGTGTGGATGAATATCTGGTCATTGGCCCCTATCAATGTCATGTCTAGTCATACAATGTATTGGTGTATATACAGAGGTACACTTTGGGTCAAGTCAAGTCAAATTTGAACTAAATTTCTATCGTTGCTTGTATGATTTCTTCTTGCTCTTGCCAAAGACTTTTGGCTAATTTTTTTTATCTTTTAATGATCAAGAGTTGAACAACTATATTTTAAGAAAGTGCAGCCATGCATACTCACATGAGAATCCTTAACAATCAAAACCAAACCAAAAGAATTATTTAGAGGCAATGGAAATTCAGGTTAATTCCATCCTGCCTGTATCCATCATTCCTATCCAACTACATTAATTCTGCCTTGTAAACGGAATGATTATTGCTTTCATGCCCAACAAAATGAAAATTCAAACAAAGTTAAAACAACACACTCAAATAATTGATAGTTCAATATACAGCAGAAAACCACACCAAACACACAAAAATAACAAACACTACCATGATTATGAACAACTTTCACTAATGACAACCATGGGTATTCATCTTTTTGCATGGTAGAAAGGAAAGAAAGCTTGAAAAAACAATTAACGGAGTAAAACCCAAATTATGCACATTTGAAGTCATCTCACATATCTATCTTTCATCATTTTCATTGGGAGAGGGAGTACATATAGACCTCACAAGTGGAACCAAAAAACTTCTCTTATTGAAGAAATGAATTTGTGAAATGAAATTATATATTACCTTTGTCATGGCATTTAGGCCAGCCTTTGACGAAGCATAGGCAACAGCTCCTGGTAAATGTCCACGATTATTAAGACCACCGGTTGAAGAAATGTTAATGATTGATCCTCCTCTCCGATTAGAACCACGCATCAGTACGCACACATACTTCGACACCAACCAAGCTCCTGTTAGGTTCGTTTTCATAACAAGATTCCACTCCTTCTCACTCAAATTCAACGAACTCTTTACATTACCTTAATTAATTACACAAATTTTAATTAAATTCAACTAATTATTATTCATAAATTTATATAAATCAAATAAATGAAAACAAATATTAAATATTACCTCTGATACCGGCATTGTTAACTAGAGCATCGATTCTTCCAAACGCGTCCCAAGCCTTCCGAACGGATCTCTCAATAGTAGCTCCGTCGGCACAGACATCTAGCTCCACGGCCACGGCTCTAACATTATTCCCTGGCTTGTTGATCTCATCGCAGAGAGACTTGAGTCGGTCAACGCGCCGAGCAGCGGCTACAATCTGGCAGCCGGCCTTGGACAAGTCGAGACAAAATTCTCGACCTAAACCAGAGGATGCACCGGTCACCATAACCACTTTGCCCTTCAAGTCCCGCCACGCCTCCAGGAAGTAGGCGACTTCACTCGCCATTTGTCTAGAAACGGTAACGATTGACGATTGCAAAAGTGAATGCTATTATTTATTTATATATCTTTGTGACTGCATTGCGTGTTGCTCGTTATCCATGATTTGATTGGTCAATTCGATGAATTTTATTTTATTGTCATTATTGTGCAAGAAGTTTTATCGTATGCCTTTTCTTAAAATTTTATTATATAAATTTTTAAATAATATTAATTATTAATTATAAAATATTTTAATTTTAATTATTTATAACATTTTTATACTGCAATAATTGTATTATAATTTTAAGATTTTAATATAAAATAATTTTAAAATGACAAAACAATCTATTAATAATATTTATTTTAAATTAATTAAAATTTATAGTATCAAGAGTTTAGAATTTGAGTTTGTATATAATATAAATAAATAAATTAAGAATATATATGTATTTTTAAATTAGTTAATTTAACATTACATAGTATTTTTACAAACTTAATTACAAAATAAAAGTATTGCAAGCCTCAAAGAAATATACGGTAAAATTATTGTGTAAATGTAATAATCTATTCTAAATCAAATTTATTTTTTTCAACGTGCATTTTATTATTGGGTTAAGTTTGAATTTTATTTGATTTTATGTTAAATTTACTGCCTGTGCATTGTATTAAACTATATTATTTTTAATTTTTGTTGTTTTGTCTTTAAGTTGATATATGCAGTGGATGTGCTATTGATTAATTTAAATTTGTAAATAACATATATATATTTTGTTGTTTGCTCTTAGTTTTTGAAGTTGAAATTTTATTAGTTAATTCAAATTTATAATAATAATATTTTGGATTTAAGTTATATAAACATAATTATGTCAAATATTTTATACACCACTGAATTTAGGCTTAAACATATATATACATATATATATATATAGGTATATATTTTCTAGCTTACCCTGTATTAGGCATTTATTAATTTTAAACATAATTTTATTAGACAAACATACAAATCTCATAATTAAGTTCTTAACTTTAATAGTAGTTATTATTACTTCATTACTTAAATATTATTAGTACTACAATACGATACCATATTCTTTAAATATTATTCTATTGTATTCACAAAATAAAAATCATCATTAAATAGTTAATTTTTATAACTTTTAAAATAATTTATCACATCTTTTTAGTATCCAATGAATAAATATCACCTGAGTACGAAATAACCAAATCTTAAAAATGGGGACATGTTATGGTGTTGCATTCGTATGATAGTTCGTTGTAAGTTTATAATTCTTTTGCAACAATTCCTAATTTTGGGTTATATCTTAAAAATTAACACCCCACCCCCCCCATAAAAAAAAGAAACAGAAAGGTTAAAAATTACATACAACAACAAAAAAAATGAGGTACTACAAAATAAATAAATAAACAAAAAGAAGAATAGAGATATAATTGTGCTATATGGTGCTAGCTGTAGCACTGTAGCATTGCCTTGTACTAATTTGGCGAATCCTAATCTTCCTACTATTAAACGTAGGCTTCAGATTTGGAATTCTAAGTATACATCCAAGCTTCTAATCTGTAAATACACTGAGGAATGCGTATAAGCAACTGAATCCTTTTCCCTAAAAATAACTTAAAGAATGAACAGTTAAGTTTCACATAGAACTCCAATAAATAGAATAGAAGATGGTCATATTGAATTCCTATCCATTTGAACACAATTAAGCCAGAATTCAGGCACTTATGAAATAGAATAAATACATTTATTTGCATTTTTGTACCAATTCAAAGTGAAGAGAAAATAGGTACACCTGGTAGTGTAGCCCCTGCATCGACAATGAATATATTACCTGACACGTATTCTGAAGAGTCATGAACCGGATAACGGATAAGAGATGTCAATGCTGGATCTGTGGTGCCAAACTCTCTTAAAGGGGAAGTTTTCAAGGCCACAATAGCTAGCCAGCCTTTTTGCATAAGACCCTCAGTGATCTCAGACCTGAAAATTCCAGGTGATATTGAGTTCCCTCTGATTTTGCACCCCCAACTCCAATGCCATGACCTAACAACAGCATAATTATCAATACTGCATTCTAAAATACATCATCCTTCACAGAAAAAAGCACAAGAATATATGGGTTTTCAAAAAATTCTTTAATCAGACAAGCACTAAAATTGACAATAGAAAGACATGTTTCCATTAATGACCTAATGGAAGATGAAGAGAATTTAAAGAATGAGGAATGAACATAGAAACAGATAACTATGAAATACAAACTAGAGTAAATCTTACTGTTGGAAATAACAAATATGCGGGCTTCAATTTTAAAATTACTGTGAGAATGAAACAAACGGTATAGCAGAGTTCCACTTACAAATTATAAATGTAAGAAACACAGACAAATCATGTAGTCTAATTGACATAGTAAACAGATCAAGTGGAAGATGTCCAAATTTACCAGTTTGGGAATGAATTATGGATGTGGTGGTAAAGATTTTTAAAGAGAGAAGAGCAAAGTGCTGAAAAAAAGCAGATTAAAGCACCATGATGTGGATCATGTTATTCTAAAATGTGTCACAATATTGAATGATAGGATACTTCACCAAAGAATGTGATTGTCCACAACTATGGCAGAAACTTAAGAGTTAACACACACATGCACTAGAAAACCACATTACGCAATTTGAATAGTGGTAGCTATAGTGTATCTGTTTTTTATATACTTTATGCAAAATATAGAACGTTAAACAATCAAAGAGCAGGGAGATGGTTCGAGGTCTCAGCAAAGATTAACTATATGTGGGTTGGGGAAATAACAACCTAAAACAGTGACTTGGTACAAAAAAGAGAAGCAATAAAAAAAAACTCGGAACCTTTTGCAATACAACCTTGGTAATATAAGTTCTAAGAACTTTTTAAATGTAAAAGAAACAGATAAACAAAGTCCAGAGAGGCCAGGTAAACTCAATGTGTACTCGTTTAATAATAACAATTGGAGCATGGATTTGTGCACATAAATGCATACATTCTTAAAGATGATTCATTTTCATACCATACATCTGTCTACCAATTCAAGTATACTTATGACATTTGATAACATGCTATGCTTGAAAATGTACCTCATAATGTTTGGCAAAATGGTGCCAAGGTTATAAAAGTGAAACACACCAAATTTCAAGTGATTATTCTGAACTGGTGTCCCAGACATATCACTATCATTTCTAGAGTTGAACTGAATGAATTCAGTTAAAGCTTGATTTGGGATTACTTAACTAAGCCCAAGGTAAACTCTATCTTCTCTTTGCTCTAGAACAAAATCCATTCTCCTTAATTCTACACTCTATTATCTGTCCACATACGGTAGAACTCAACTTTTCCCACTTCAAATATTTTCCCTGTATCTTATTCCTTCTTCAGGGTAAATAATATTTTCAATAGGCCAAAACTTAAACGATGACAAATTTAATACTCAAAAAGTAGAATTAGTAATCTTGTTTTGAAACCATAAGAAAGCATTTCAATGATATCACCATGAATCAAAAACAACTCAGAAAATGTCATATGATATTTACCTTTGTCATGGTATTTAGGCCTGCCTTTGAAGAAGCATAAGCGACACCTCCAGGTAAATGTCCGCGACCGGTACCACCAATGGAAGATATGTTAATTATTGATCCTCCCTGATTTGCATCACGCTTACGAATGCAGACATAGTTCGACACCAACAAGATCCTGTTAAATTCGTTTTGATAACATGATTCCACTCTTCCTCGTACAAATCGAGCGGAGATCTCACACTACCTTCAGATGATCGTGCACTCAGATATATTAGTTATTTATTTATTTTTGAACGTGTACTCAGATAATAGTATTTTATTGGATAGGTCTCGTCCGTACTATAACAGTACGAGTATAATAATACATTACAAATCTGAAACTCTTTCAAATACTGTTGCTTGCTAATCAAAATTATTAAATCTCTCGTTCTCATCGCGTCTCGATTTAAGAGAACCTGGTTAAACTACGTCAAAATCGGATTCGAATATCGAATGCATATAATTTGTAGTAATTCATATAGAGAATATTACCTCTAACACCAGCATTATTAACCAAGCATCGATTCTTCCAAACGCCTCCCAAGCCTTCTGCACGGAGCTCTCAATAGTGGCTCCACCGCCACGGCTCTAACACTCCCTGACTCCTTAATCTCATCGCAGAGAGACTTGTGCCGGTCGACTCGTCGAGCCGCAGCGACGATCCAGCAGCCGGCTTTGGCCAAGTCGAGACAAAATTCTCGGCCTAGACCGAAGGATGCGCCAGTCACCAGAACCACTTTGTCGTTCAACTCGGCCCATGGTTCCATGCGTCCCGAGACTTGACTCACCATTTGCAAAGGAAGAGGGGAAGCGAAATGAGAAGCCGTTACTTCATAGTTCCGTTGTGTAGTAAGGTACACGTGGCGGGTTAAGATCTTTTAAAGTTAAAGAAAGTACGAGATTATTGGATTAATAAAATAAAAAATATATTTATAATAAACAAAAAAAATTAATAATTTTTTAAATATTTTTTATTATATCAAACAAACAGTAAAATATTTTATTTATTTTATTTTTATTAATGAAATAATTTAATCACGCCAACAATGTTAATATTACAAAATATTTTACTTAAATTTTTTTCAAAAACACAAATTATTTAAGTTTAAATATTAAATATATAATTTTAATCTCATTTTAATTATTTTTATATTTATTTTTTTGATTTTAATAGTGATTAATACACAGTTTATTCAATCTTTCAATTTTTATTTTTTTTAATTTTAAATCTGTACATATTTATTTGGTGTATCTTTTCTTTCTCAACTATACTTGTTAAAGTTCAAACATTCAATATTTTTTTTTCCAATTGTGTTTTCATATGACATTTTTTAGAATTTAAGAATTTGTTTGATACTATCTTTTTTAAAAATAGAATTTAAAAATAAAAAATAATAAAATGTGTGCCATTATATTAATTTTACTATTTTTTAATAAAGATATTGAATAGAATTGTATTTTTTTTATAATAATAATGTCAATAATTTTAGTTTTTATATAAATTAATGATAAAAAGGGAGAAGAATAGAAGAAAAAAAATGTTAAATAGATAAATAATTTCATTATAAAAATTTAAATATATATTTTTAAAATTATTTTCAACTGTCAATAAATACTACCTAAGCTTTAAAGATTAGATTTAAAGTAAAAATTGATGTTTATCAAATATTTTAAGTATTGTGTTTTCAAAATTAAAACTTTATTTAGAATTAAAGTTACAATTATTATATGATGAAATTAGGATATGTCAAGTAATAGTGCAAAAGTGGTGGTTTCTATTAAAATTTTTGCTTGCTAAATAATTTAAAAAATATTGTACTTTGATATCGTAAATATGGGTCTCCACAATAATCTCAAACTAAACCTAATTTGAAATACTGACCTAATTTTAAAATTAAATGGTGATGGAAGAGTAGAAAGTGAAAAGAAGAATATGATGAAAGGGGAAAGAAAGTAAAAAGATTGTGAGTGAAAATTTTTGGCTCCTTGAGCATTTTATTTTATCTGAAATTTGAATGTTTAAATATATTGAATTGAAGTATGAATAAATTTAAATATATATGAGAATGATATATTTATTTTTATTTTTATTTTTTTAATTTTTTTAAATAACAGAAAATTTATCATTTTGATAAAATGTTAAAGAGAATTTATTTTTACAGTAGTAGAGTTTGAAATCATATAGATTTATCAACTTAGGGTTTTAGCATAAATAACCCATCATTATAATAGTTTTTATTATATAAAATAATATTTATTTATTAATTAATATTTCTAAAAATATTGAGATGAGCCAACTTAAAAAATAAAATTAATTATTTATATTCGCCCCAGGTCCGTGCGGACCGAGGGTCATTTTCTCCCTAAGTCCTTGTAGACCTGGGTCAGGGCGCAAATTTCGCTGGGTCTCCGGGGACCGAAGATTATAATTTTTGAGTCATTAATTTTTCTATTAGAAATATCGATTCATTAAAAAATTTATAAATGTTATAAATATAATATTAGTTAATGTTTGTCTATTAATTTTCAGGTATATGGCTGAAATGACAGTTGTCGGTGTTCGTCATGGAGGATCATAGGTTACATTATCTGACGGTTCAGAAAAATACCGCAGTGGAAGGGTCCGACTTATATCTATTGGAAACGATATTAAGTACCATGAATTATTGACCGTAATATACGAGCGTATTAGAATTAATCCAACAGAATTTAACATTCAACTGAAAACTGGTTTCAAAGATGCAGAGGCAGGGTCTTGGATATATGTTGATATTGATGACGATTATACTGTATCCGCTTTTATGGATAGCATTAGGCCGGAATGGAATAAAGATCTTTCCATACTTTATTGCTCTACAGAGCAAGTTGTTCCTAGTTAGCCCAGAGTTCCTAAAAATAATGTGCCAGCTTGTGGTGCAGAGGTTTCTACACAACCAGTTGTATCTTCTTGGGATAGTAACCAGTTCGACTATGGTCAATATTATACAAATCCCATACATGCTTCACCAATACAGCGTGGAGCTTCAGTAGCCATAGCGAATATGAGTTTTGCCCAATAAATGAAGAGCATGGACATGAGTTCTTTCAGGCTCCAACATTTGTGCAAGATGAAGATGTTGACATGGCTAATGAAATGCCACTTCATACGTGGAGGAATGATTACGAGGCTGGTGATACTTACCCAATTGGGAACTTGAGTTAGCAAGCTCGCGAAAGTGGCACATCTACGAGGGTTGGTGGTGACATGGCTGGTCCTTCAAGTCTTCCACACGATGGTCATTGTGTGCCACTTATTCCACCATCATTTTCTTCAGCTGAGGATGCAATGTTCGTGTCTACAGGTAACTTCATAGATGTTGGACAACTTTTCAATTCAAAGAAGGAGTTACGAGATGCATTGGGTGTATTGGTATTGAGGAATAATTTTCAGTTTCGAGTTGTAAAGTCAACAACAGATCGATTTGAGGTTAGATGTGTTGTTGACGGCTACAAATGGCGAATGCGAGCAACAAATACAGATGGGGAAGGTGGATATTGGTGTGTTAAGCGGGTTGAAACCGACCATACTTGTAGAAGCGACTAACTAAATCCAAGCCACCGCCAAGCCACTAGTCGATTTATTGGTGAATATGTTGCTGACAAATTCCAGGACCCTAGCAAGATTTATACTCTAAACAACATTCGTGATGACATACATCGAGAGTTTGGAGTCCGGGTATCTTACCGCAAAGCGTGGCTAGCACGAGAAGAAGCACTCAAATTAGCGTACGGGGACCCAGCTGAATCATTCAACTTGTTACCATAATTTTGTTACGTACTTGAAGAAAGGAATCTAGGCATGATCACGCATATAGAAACTGATGATGATGCAAACTTCTTGTACTTCTTCATGGCACTTGGAGTTTGTTTGAGCGGTTTTCGTACGGCAATTTGTCCTGTGATCGCAGTTGATGGAACATTCCTAAAGGGCACGTATCGAGGCACCATGTTTGTTGCGACTGCTCTTGATGGCAATGATCAAATCTATCCTGTCGCATTCGGAGTTGGAGACTCAGAAAATGATGCTTCGTGGGAATGGTTTTTAACGAAGCTACGAGAAGCGCTTGGATCTTGTGTTTGTCTCTGATCGCCAGGACAGTATTATTAAAGATTTAAGAACAGTCTTCCCTGAAGCATACCACGGGTTTTGTGCATATCATATTGAAGGGAACCTTAAAACAAAGTTCAAGTTTAAAGACCGCAAAAAGGATGCTTTTCTCATGGGTTTCTACCAAGCAGCTAAGGCATTTGTGTTTACTGAATTTGAAAAGCACTTGGAAAAGATGCGGTTGGTTCACAATGATACTGTAAACTATTTGGAAAATGATGTAGGATTTCATCGTTGGGCAAGATGTCATTTTCCCCTTCGGCGCTACGACATAATGACCACAAACATTGCCGAAAGTCTAAATGCATTGTTGAAGGATGCATGGACTCTGCCCATCATGGCCTTAGCTGATTGGATACGTTCAGTGTTGCAGCGGTGGTTTTATGAAAGGAGAGAAGAAGCTGCTGAACACGACAATAACACATTAACTGATGCAGCGTCCATAAAAGTAAAAATGGAGGAATCATTGTCGCTAACTCTGAATGTTTATCTTGTTTCGCACTATGAGTTCGAAGTTAGAGGTCATGGCGAAATTGCAATAGCTAATCTTAACGCGAAGACATGCCAGTGCAGATGCTTCAACCTACAACAACTACCGTGTGCTCACGCAATGACAGTTATTAGATTCGTTAGGGGTAGGTATGGAGAATTTTGCTCCAAATATTATCACAACAGTACACTATTGGCTGCGTATGCAGTCGAGATTCATCTTGTTGGTGATCCTATCTTTTGGCAAGTCCCCAGCGATATTCGGGCCACCATTGTCAAACCATCTATAGGTCATCTTCCATTCGGTCGACCTTGGAATACACACATCCCATCTTCTGGTGAAGAAGTGGCTGTTCGGAGGTGTTTTCGGTGTAAGCAGCGTGGGCACAATCGTGCAACTTGTAGAAACCCCTTGAACTTGGGGGACACTTAAGATGGTTAATTTAGTTTCTGCTATACACGATTTGTTCACTTATGTATAATCTTTTTACCACTGTTTATATATGGTCATTGTTAACTTCAGTTTGTGATTATGAATTGTCAATTATATATATATTTTCTGCGCCATATCTTGTTGTATGATGATTGTTTACTTTATTGCTGATGAAGCACATATTATGTTGTGTTCAGACACGATTGTCATTCAGTTTGACCAACTTCGCATAGCACACCAACCCGATCAATGCATGAGAAGAAACAATTAAACCAAAAGAAAATTTCGTGCAACGATTAACACATAATTAAATCAACGCAAACAACATTGTTTTTACATCAGCGACACAACTACAACAACTTCGTTGCAACACCCACCAACCTACAAGTCAACGTAACAGCACAACAGCAAAAAACTTCGCAACTCATGTACCTATCAACTGCAACCCAACAACACTCTAACAAAAATTGTAGTAACAACACCCACAACCTGCAACCCAACACCATTAATTGCAACCCAAGACAAACAACACAATCACAACAAACGTACACAATAATAAATATCCACATACATAAATTTGAAGTTCAAAGCAATAATTTATTTACATAAATAATAAAAAAGTACAACATCAATGTATTCGACCTATAAACAGGTTTAATGTAATTTTAATTTTAAAAAATTAGTCGTGATCTACGGTGAAATCTCATGGACGGCCTAGCATAACATATTCTACATATTTACAAATGAAAATACCACAATCCCCACTATTAACATGTTGAGTCAGTATACCTTGAGCCTTACGGGACTGGAACGGCATCTTTGTGTTTGTATAGTCAGGTCGCTTTTCCCAAAATTCTAGGCTGCGTAGTGCCATTGGGAGTAGCATGCAAATGGGCTTCATTGCTTCACGCAACTCGGTACTTGAATGTTCTCTAGGGGAGGAATCGTACACTGTTATGCAATGTCTCACCAAGTCCACCAACATTGCCACCCAATGATATCCACAAATTAGCGCAGGCAGTAAGACATAATCCATCATCTTCCAAGGCTTGTAGATACCCAATCGATCACCTCAGATGTGTATCTCAAGGTCGGAGTAGTCTGGGGGCCCATCATTCCTGCGTCGCCATTTGTAAAACAATTAGGTCTGCAAAGTTAAACAGCGAAGATTAGGAACTGAGTAAGTAGATAGGTGTATTAAAATAAATCGTAGGGAAGTTAGGAATTCATATGCACATATAGGTGAGCATGCGTGATGGTAACATCCTGGCGAACACTGTTGGGTAACGCCAGCTGTCAATGCCCCAACAGATAATAATATTCAAGAGTGTGCTGCATTAAACAAAAAATGAATTTTAGATCTCATATTTGTATATTACTAACTAATGACCAAATGGGTGGGCAGATAACTTACAGTATCTTCTAATTTAGAATTCACAGCTAAAATAGCACAGCATCCATTTGGGCCTGATAGTGCATGTCCGCGTCTTAATGGTCGCATCCGGTTGATTCAGCTAACTCATATACGCAGCGTGGACACTCTCATCATACGGGCCAATAGGGTTTATCATAGTATCTGGTGGATATTGTGGCAATTCTTTGTTCGATTGGATTGTGCGCGACCGCTTATCTAGATTAGTGTACAGGCTTCTTTCTTGCGGGGCGCGCCTGTAAACCCGTTCGTACCGGCTACAACCAACATCACCTTTGCACTCAGATTCTAACATTATAATGTCACCGTCAGATGGCATGCTAGATGATGGGCCCGCTTCAGCACCTCTGGAACGCTGAGTAACAACAATAAGTAAGCAACAAAACATAAAGAATAGTATATATGATAGGGTAAATAAACTAACTTGTGGTTGTTGATGGCCACTTAATGTCATCCATGCCTACAGGTCTGCTGATAGCTAATCGACCCGACCCACAACTTCACGTTCTATTCGCTGTATGTCATCGCGGATGCCACGTTCTATTCTATCGACATCATCTCATATATACATGATGTCTTGCCGCATGTAGTGGACCTCTGAAATCTAAGGAGTTGAACCGATCTTCGACAAATCTTCTAAACTCCTCATGATCGTATGCTGGTCCGGCGGGTGAATAATGCAATGGAGGCGACGATAATGACCTGACTGGTGATGATGACCTCACCGGATATTGTGCCGGTATTGGTGAATGATGATGCCCGAAACTTGCCGAATGATGGGACATGACTGGTGAACGATGATGCGATGTAGGTGGAGAATGATGTGAGGCAGCTCCTGAGTGATGTGAGGCTGCTGGCGAATGATGAGACCTCGCAGGAGAAGACTGACGCTGAAACGCTGCTGGTGAATGATGAGACCTCGTAGGACAAGACTGACGCTAAAACATATGAAAAACATGTGTTAGACAAATATACAAGGTATAACACTTATCATCAAAACATCAACATAACTGTAAAGCGTACTTACACATAACTCGATGTCGTTAGCATGTTACCCCCATACGCACCTTGTGGTTGAATAATCTCTATCAATTCAACCACATAAGGCAATTCCAGCTCTACACCGTCAGGCTGTAGGGAAGGAACTACCTGAAGCGTCTTTGATGCAAACAAATATCATTGCAAAATCGCAACGGTCAAACTCCGTTTCACATTCTTCCAGCGGATGATGCGCGGGAGCCATCACGTACAATAGAAGCAAACCTCTGCTGCAGGCTAGGAATACTCTCGTAAATCCACACCTGCATGGCATAAGTTATAGCATTAGAAAACCAAAAAACACCTTAAACAATTACATTTAGTTTGTAATCAATACCTGAAATGTAATCGTCATCTCGCTGATGTTATATTTGCCCTTAAATTGCCGTCCACTAGCTCCCAATCGTGCGGCAGTGCTCCTGTATTTACCGTGCTGGATGGCAATGGATTGGCACAAAGACTGCATAACGTATAAATAGGCGGCAGATCCCCGTGGGTATCTATTAAACTTCTCTAAATCCTCTAAAATGTCTAATACCCACAAATTGGCATGTGATCTACTGTCCCTCCTAAATAAAAACCTCTTAACTAAGTAAAAAATGGATAATCTAACAACATCTACATCCGAAAGAGATGAAAAATCTAATACATCAAATACTAAATCTAGATCGTCTAGGGTGATGACATCTCTATCCCCAAAGATCATATTCCTAAGACGAGAACTATCCTTCAAATGTAAATTAGGAAAATGGCCACACCTAAGTCCGGTTATCAACCCAAACTCAACTCGTGAAAACCTGACCATCTAGTTACCAACTAAAAACCACATCTCGTTTGGGTCACCACCTACATCTATCTCATACAACATCATATAATGAATTAAAATAGGTGAATGATGTAAACTATCTATGTCTAACAAATGGCCTAAACAAGTTTGCCTAAATATACCTAATTGTGTCTCACTTAATTTACCTCGTATTTGGTCTAGCACCACAAATGTCGCCAGACAACATGTCTCTGCGTGAAAGTACTCATCTATCGGAATCCTCAAGCGAGGTTGAGTTGCTATTTCTACCTGTACAGATTTAAAATAAATTATAAAAATAAATAATAAAATATCGAAATAATTTATGGAATATATAAATAAATAATTAAAAAATCAAAATAAATAATAAATTTAAATTTAATATTATTATTTATTAAATTTAATAAACAATAAATAATAATATTATTATATCAATAATATAATATAATATAATATATTTTAATGCAGTAGGTAATATAATATAATATAAATAATAATAATATATTATTATATTAATAATATATTAAAATGGCCTTAGGTCCGCGCGAACCCAGAGCAAAATGGCCCTGGGTTCCCGCGAACCCAGCGCAAAATGGCCCTGGGTCCGTGCGAACTCAGAACAAAATGGCCCTAGGTTTGCGGGAACTCAGGGCTTTTGGGCTCTGGGTCCGCGAGAACCCAGGGCAAAATGGCGCAAGAATTCCACGTGCCTAGGGCCCGCTCTTTTCCCTGGGCGCGTGGAGTTCACGTGCCTAGACACACTTTTTCCCTGGGCACGTGGTACCATGTGCCTAGATATGACTCCTCTCTGGGCGCGTGATTTCCACGAGCCCAGAGAGAATCTCTTCTTTGGGCGCGTGGATTTCATGTGCCCAGAAATTGATCTCCGTCCATCTTTTTCCTCCTCCGTTTTCTGCATTTCCTCACCCAAAACACCTAAATCGACCTATTTCCTACAATTTTCCCTATCTACACGCCTACTTGTCTAGCATTGTGTCAACATTTTATCAACAATGAAAAAATGAACTACCACAACAAGTTTAATTTAGTGCTTTAATAACTACCATTCATGCCAAATTCTATGAATTGCTTGTAAACACATACGAAGAAATTTTATCTAATGTAAGTCAGACTAACATTTTTTCTTGTTGTTGTTGTATTCTTGACTGTCGGAGATGATAAAATTTAGTCGAAAATTTTACGCTCTACAAAGGAAATGAGAACAAAATGAGAAAAAAAGAAAATGAGTGTCGTCTGTTTTTAGGGTTTGTGTTTTAGGGTTTGGGGGCAAAATCGTCCAAAGTGGTTAGTTTGGTAAGAATGAATTAAGGTTAGTCATAAATGTAAAGAGGAGTAAAAATAAAGTTATTTTCAAAAATATCCTTTGACCATTCGTCCACTTATTTTTGATACATTTTCGAAAATAACCTTATTTTTATACCTCATTATATTTATAACCAACCTTAATTCATTCTTATCAAACTAACCACTTTAGACAATTTTGCCCTCAAACCCTAAAACACAATTTCATTTTTGTCCTCAGAATAACCAAAAGATAAAAACAAACACTTTTCCATTTTTTTCTCATTTCGTCATTCATTTTTTTCTCATCTCACAGTTGTTGCTTTGCCAATCAATTGCGAATTTTTCCTTTCACAACATAAAGAATAGAACAATAATAAAAAAAAAGTTAATACAAATATATTATATATAATTTTATTTTATTTTTGTATTTAGAAATCATAAAAATATTTTCGTAATTAGACAAAATTAAGTTTTTGGTGTAACAGTTTATTTCTTTATTCTTATTTTTGAAAATATTGACATAATAGTAGATAAATAAGAGTGTAAATAACATAAAATATAGTAAATAGGGCAATTTTAGTGTGTTTAGGTGAGAAAATGCAGAAGACAGAGGAGGAAAGACGCAGGGTAAATTCAGCAGGCGGCTGAATAAGGGAGTGTGGTGCGTGAGGTTAAAATTCGCAAAATTCCTCCTTAGGTTCGCGGGAACCCAAAGCAAATTGTTTAGGGGATAAACTCACCTGGGTCCCTAGGAACCCAGGTGATAAAAATCTAAACTCAGGACATAAACTCCAAAGACTTTAGGGATAAACTCACCTGGGTCCCTAAAGACCCAAGTGATAAAACCTTTAAAAAAACCCTCGTCCCATAAACTGACCTGAGTTCCCGGTACCTCGAGTTTTAATTTGAAATTTTATCACTTGGATTCTCAGGAGAGTTTATTTGTACTTTAGGATTTGGAGATAAAATTATCTAAAATAATTAATTTGATAAGAATGAATCAGGCTTGATCATAAATATAAAGTGTAATAAAAATAAGATTATTTTAAAAAATTTTACTTGTTTTTTGTTTTAATTTTCTGGTGCATCAAATGCTAAAGTCAAAATCATTGAACAAGTTTTCGCGGTCTGCAATTTCTCCTATCATGTCGAATTTGAAAGAATATCTTGGTGTTGCCCAGTTCTCAAGCGTCGGCGTCAATCCATTAAAAGGCGGCAAGTAAGCATTAGTTACAAGTTTGTAGCTATTTTGAAATTCCCGAAATAGTTTGAATTTCTTAATCAACTCGTGTTGTTTTGTCTTCTTTTCACCATGATTTCTGTTACTGGATGTTTACGCTTGTTTAAACGGATAGTTTGATTCTTTTTAAATGGATACATAAGGTAGCAAAATTTTTGCTGGGTACAACAAATTTCAGTGATTGATTGGAACATATTTAGAGAGGGCTGTCTTGTTTACTGGTTCAGTAACATTATTTGAAGGCAAGTTTTGCAATCATATAATTTTCGTTCTTTTAACCACTTTTGTTCCCTTGCAATTACAAGTTGAATGTTAATGTTATAAGTGCAACTTTAAAAGTTTGCTGTGTAGTAAGGTCACTGATACAGTGACTAGCAAATCCCATTTGCAGATTGTTATCTACTTAATTCCTGTTTCGGTCGATGTAGTTTCTTCGTTTGGTCAAGATGATATGGTTGTTTAGGGCGCAACTCGGAATGATTTTGTAAAAACAGAAAAATGCTTTAGTAGAAAAACATTTTTTAATACATGTAAAGAGATTTTTAGAAAGTCAACTCTGTTATTCCTTTAACTAATTACTCCTTGGTGGTTTTCTTACCTAAAAGTTTATGTATTCCAGCCAAAAAAGGCATAAAATTCGTTTTAGTTATTTGAAAGAAAGTTGGAGAGTCTCAAAAGTATTCTCAACCTTCATTAGGCAATAATCTGCGAACATCTTCACCAAGCTAAACCTAAAAATAAGCAGGATAAACCTATAAAGTGTATAATCTATGATTCATTGCTTAGCAGGATAAACCTAAAAATAAGATGTCTGATCTGTCACCAGTGTTTGTTTTTGTTGTTTGACATTTGGTATAGATTTAAATAAAGTATTGATATAGGGAGCATGATAATGTTTCCTTTGATATTTGATATTGAAGAATTTTTTAAAGACAAGGAACATTTCTTGGGAAATTTTTTTTGAAATTTGCTCCATACCTCTAACATAATTAGCTTGAAATGTCATTATAGGAAAGGGAGGATGAGAATATGAGATTGTCAATTACTTCTCTTGTTTGAGGATCCCTGTTTCTCTCTTTTCTTTTAATCCCTTCCAAATAAGATTGTTTCATTAGTTTAGTTTGGGTAAAGTATGCATTAGACTGAAGCTAAACTCTGACATGGTAAATTGCCTTGACTTTCATGATTTCCTAATTTTTTTTCTAATTCCATTGATCTTTATTTCGTTTATAAGCTTTTTTCTGGTTGCTTTCTTTATTGATAAAATGATGTATTATAAGACAGTTATACCATTTATGATCATGCAGCTTTTAAGAAGTATTCCAGGATTTGTGAAGATAGTGGAAGTTGGTTCAGGGGATGGACTGCAAAATGAGAAGACTATTGTATCAGCTGCTGTGAAGGTTGAGCTGATAGAATTGCTAGTTTCTTCAGGGTTGCCTGTTGTTGAGGCTACAAGTTTTGTTTCACCGAAGTGGGTACCACGGGTAGTTTATGCATGATCTATTATGAGACAATCAACCTTTTTGCATAGCCTTTTCTCTTAGGTTTTGGGTCCCTATTTGTGCAAATTGGTTTCTCTTGTTATATCAGCATACTTTAGTAAAGGATTCTTTCATTTTATCTTAATGTAGATTTTTACTTTGAATTCTGTTGCCAGATATTACTGGAAAAAATGTTTGAAGTCCTTGCGATATTAGTGCTCATTTATACATGCATGGCTACTAGATTTTATTAAACTGTCGTTTTATCATTTGGTTCATTTATTCCATATTTAGAACCGTTGTCATAAGACTATTGCTTATTTTATCTGGATGTCTTGAGTAAATTTGCCAAGTTTGTTTCGCAGACTACTGTTTGATTAATAATGAGAAGACTTCTTACTGCTTTTCTATCTACAATCTTGCTTCAAAACTTGGTTACAACTTTACCTTTGACGGAGCATTAAACTTTAATGTTCATCATTTTGAAGATGTAGACAATCAGCATCAAGAAATCAGTTTTGAATTCTCCTTGATACAGCGATTGCCAGTGACATGCACTCTCCTTTGTATTAAAAAAATTATAGTGTTATTTATTTGTTTGTTCATGGTGATTTTATCATTTTTTGTATATTTTTTTTTCAGTTCTTGATTGTATCTGTTTAATATACCTTCATTTACTATGCTTTTGAGTACAATTGGATTAAATTCTGAAGTTCGGTTGTCTATGTACTCTTTCAAAAGATGGTATCCTCCAAAATAAGCTAAATGGTAGACTGAGCTATTTTATGATTGAATTACAGCTAGCAGATGCAAAAGATGTGGTGGAAGCTATCTGAAATATTGAAGGTGCTAGATTTCCAGTGTTAACTCCTAATCTTAAGGTAAGCAATTTACAGTTGGAAAACTTTTACATGATTTCCCATAGAATTTGTCTCAAGGTAATCATTGATATTTTGTACTCTTGTCTTCCAGGGTTTTGAATATGCTGTTGCAGTTGGAGCCAAGGAAGTGGCCATCTTTGCCTCAGCTTCTGAATCTTTTTCAAAGTCAAACATCAATTGTAGCATTGAAGATAGTCTAAGTCGTTACCGAGATGTTGCTCTAGCTGCTAGAGAGCTCTCAATTCCTGTTCGTGGGTATGCCTCTAATTTACATTGAAAAAGCACTTATATTCTTTTAGAGGAAAGAAAATATTTGTTTTGTCATTGTATTCGATTATGATAATATTCTAGTGCTACAAATCTAATTCTTCAAAGTTCTTCAAGTTATTCAGTATTTAAATATTAAAAGGCTTTAAATTTTACTGGTGAAGGTTTGGCACCTCATCTTACTAGATGTAACTTTGCAAATGTTGAGGATTACATACATGAAAACAATCTTATAAGGTAATCCTTGTCAACAATTTCTAAAGATGGGAACCAGTTGTTCTCCCTTTTAGAGGCTGGGCTTTAGAATTGTTGGCCTATTGCATGTAAAGCTTCCAGATAGAAATTAGAGAACTATTTTCTCTTGTTTGAGAAGTTATGGCTTTTGTTATCCTGTTTTTGGTAAAATTTGATCCTAGAATCTAACCCAACGCCACTCTTACCTCTTAGCCATTGGTAATATTGAGAAAGTAATTTATTGCACTTATAGGAGGAATAACCTTTTCAAAGCTGTTTGCTCTTGGAGATGTAAAAAAATCTTACAATCATTTTGCGATTTGAGATTGCTTTTGGGATGTCTGAAAGTGTGTGAGATTTCTGTAAGCAGGAAGTTTAATTTGTGAAAGCTGATTCTAATAACCCTTCAGTGTGAATCCAAACATATACCAACACAATGAGCAAAATCCAAAACTGCCCCTGGATTTTAATTTTCAAATATCTTGTCATCAGCACAGCCTTGTCGCCCCTCTTATATTTAATATATATTTTCCTATTATATTAAGTAGTACAAACTTTTTGGTTGACTATAAGTAGCAGCATTATTCTAGTGGTATGTTAAAATAGTTACTTTTTTCATTTCCCTTTGCAGATACATATCATGTGTTGTGGGGTGTCCAGTGGAGGGCATGGTAGCTCCATCAAAAGTAGCGTATGTATTTAAGCAACTTTATGAAATGGGTTGCTCAGAAATTTCCCTTGGTGATACAATTGGTGTTGGTACTCCTGGTAAATTTGAAGCTGCCTTCTCCTTTGTTTTACTAAATGATTAAATTCTTATGTTACAAGTGCTCATATTATTGTATCTGCACGGTGAATTTGTTTCTATAGCATGATTTCTCATTACAGAGGTTTTGGAACCTGTTGATGATGATTTGTACTTCTGACTTCTATTTAATTTTTGTTTCATTATATGATTTACTAAACTAATACGAGGCTTCAGTTCTAGAGTTTCTGTTTTTCACCTGCTTTGCTAAGAGGATTCAAATAAGTATGATCAGTAGGATCTTCTGGCTTAGTTCTTTCTTGCCATCCTATCCTCACTTGGAAGGAAACACAATACCCTTGTAATGCATTCTCTGCTTGAATGAATTTAGTTGGAGTCAGCCTTTTATGTTCTTTTCTTTGCTTTTTATTCTTTTTTGGAAAAAATGGTTTAAAGTTCATCAATTTTCTGTTTATGATTAATAGGACATTAGTCTTGAAGATGAACAATCAGTGGGTGACGAATCAGAAATTAAGGACTTAATTGTAGAATTTCCAAAATAGTTGGGAGTAATGATTATTAAATACTCACCAATATGTTGAGTAAGCTTGTCCAGTGGAGATGAAATGTAGGAAATAATCTAAAACATGACCGGGGCTTATTTAGCTTGATATAATATGCTCTCTTATAAAATTCAGATGTGGTTAGATTATTTAGCTTGTATCAGCTGACTTGGTCAATCCATTATATCAAATACTCAGTTTGTGTTTGTTGTTAAAAAAGGTGTTAGTGTTTCAATGGTATGTAAAAACTAATTCTTGACAACTGATAGCTTGCAAGTGTCAAACGATTTTTGATTATGTTAGGATGCAAAACCGAGCTTGGCAACAATTCAACTCTTGCTATTTCCTTTTCTTGTTAATCATATAGCTAGAAAGTTGTTCATAAGTTCAACGTGAATAAGGCTGGGTAAAAAATGTCTATTGTTTTAAAAAGTAGTTGCGAATTCAGGAGGTTGGGTGCTACAAAGAATTGAGGAGGAAACTCTTTTGAGGCACTTAACAGCAACACCAGTGATGCCTCCCTTGTCCCATTTCCAATGTTAATATGATCCTTGACTGTTACACCTAGGCATCCCAATTAAGAACTCTCAAAGCACTTAAAGGTTTATTGAAACTTTATCAACTACCTTCTGGAAATTAATGCATTCTAAACCCAACATTGAAAAATTTTTTTTTATTGACATCCCAATTAAGAATTTTTAAAGCACTTAAAAGATCTATTTCCATTTTGTGTAGCCTAATTTTGCATCATTGTGTATATATATATATATATATGTTGTATTTCTTAAATCTTCTAATGTATTGATATTTCTGGTTTAATGCCTATTAAGTATTTAATTCTTCTCTCCCTTGGCATAGGTACTGTCCTTCCAATGCTTGAAGCTGTTCTTGATGTTGTTCCTGTTGATAATCTTGCTGTCCATTTTCACGACACTTATGGGCAAGCCCTTTCAAATATTTTTGCTTCGCTTCAGGTAAGACACCGTATACTTTTGATTTACACATAAAAGAAACCAATTCTGGCCGTCCGTTGTTTCCTTCAAGCTTAAACCTTTGAAATTGATGCTCTTTCAACATAGTTTTGCAGCATTTTTGACTAAAATGTCTTTTTGTTCAGATCCTAAATAACCCTCAATTGTGTTGATTATTAAATCACTACACATAATAAGAGGATCATTTGTTTGGATCCGCATGACAAGTTTATCTGGGGGTGTGGTAGAGTTTAAACATTATTGTCGAATAATTTCCTGTAAGTTTTGAAGTTTGGGAGCTAATGACAATTTAGCAGTATTAAAGTCTTCATTTGGGATTGTGGAGCTTTGAAAGCAAAACTTAAAAAAAAACACCTACTTTTAGTGGGTCCCATTCATTTTCCCACTAATATTGGACATCTAAAGTTTTTATGCCTTGACAGTTGTAGCTCCAAAGCTACAACACCTCAATGTCAAATGAAGGCTAAGATACTAGCAGTTGGATAGTCGATATCTTGCACAAACACTCATGATGAGTTGGTGTTCAAACATCAAGATGTGTAATCAGATGGGAAAGTTCTTATTACCACTTTCAGGAATCAAACTGCTACATGTTTAACGAGCTAAATTATTCTCATTTGTAAAACTAACTCAGCTGAGGATTCAAGCCAGAAACAGTCGTGCATTGAATAGAAAATATGGTGCACCTATCCTCAGTTGGGGATTCTAATATTTGTTTTGGGACCCTTTTGCAGAGAAGTTTGTAGAAAAGTATGGGATTGTAAGAGAATTCAATTGATGAAGTAGGATGTGATCACTAGATCTTGGGATAATTAATGTCGAGAAAAGAATCCTAAATTTGTAAACAGCTTTGGACATTTTCTTCAGGAGACACTCATTATCAAAATCCATTATTGACCAATTTAGAGTTCCGACCATTGTTTGAAGGCCATAGATGCTCTTCTAGAATGCTATCCCTGAAGGCAACTGTTGTTTTCTTCAAATTTTTATGAATTTACAAATTTGTGACTGCCACAATACAGAAACAGAGTACAAACTAAATATGTGTATACATTCAAATAGTTTAGAAACACTTACAATTTCATTTAAAATTTTTCTGTTTTCTTCCCAGGTGGGCATCAGCATAGTTGACTCGTTGGTGTCTGGTCTTGGAGGCTGTCCATATGCTAAGGGTGCTTCTGGAAATGTTGCCACTGAAGATGTTGTTTACATGCTCAATGGGCTTGGAATTAGGACTAATGTAGACATTGGTAAGCTCATGGTAGCTGGGAACTTTATCTGCAAGCACTTGGGACGCCCATCTGGTTCAAAGAAGGCAATTGCCTTAAGTAAGAACACCATAGCTCATGCCTCCAGGCTTTAAGGTACTAGAACTGAATTGGCTTCTATTCTTCCACCATTTCAACTAGGCTGCCTCTCTCTCTCTCTCTCTCTCTCTCTCTCTCTCTCTCTCTCTCTCTCTCTCTCTCTCTCTCTCTCTCTCTCTCTCTCTCGTGCTCAAGTTTTTACCATTTGCCTCTCTAAACTGATGTGCCTATGTACAGCTTTGCAAAATGAAACTGTTATCATTTGCAGTAGCCTTAAGCATGTCCCCATCTGGTAGTTTATTAAGTTCAATGCACAACATTTTGTTCTGTCTCTGTGATTCAGGTGATGTAAAATATCCCGCTCAAATCAGTGGAATTGTCTTTATGTGAACTCTGCCGTTGGATTGCTTGTCTGAACAGCAAAGTTTGACATTGTCTTGTTTCATTGATCTATATAGGCCTCATCTTTAACATACGGGTGAAATCCTTGTATCTCCATGTCTATCGTAAAAGCAACTCAAGCATTGATTTAATTGGTGATTTGTCTTAGGACAGACAGAAATAACAAAAGACAATTTGTACGTGCAATTCCTAAAACAATAAATTTGGATAAAGAGCTGTGCTTGACAATCTTTAAAAAGTGCATGCAAAACATGAAGGAATCGAGTTATTCTTATGCACTATTACTAGTAAGGAACTACATTTGTAGAAAGAGGCCTTGGCAATTTAATTTTTTGCTTCATTGTCAATAAAATTGCTGTTTGGCACAGAACTTGCACATGGCTCCATTCATCAACAGAACTATAGTAAATTGTTATTTTATGTAATATACTGTAGCCATCTTTGGATTTTTCATATTTGACTGTGTTGATGTTGAATGGAGTCATGATGCTAGCTTCCAAGTTAATACAGGGTAAACGCTGTGCGTTGTTGTGGGTTTTAATCCAATGAGTTAAGAGTCATTAGAAACCTGCTCAGTGTATGACTTTCATGGGAGTTCATTATTTCATGCGGTGGTGGTTATCAAATTATAAAATTGTTAGAATGGTAGAGGCATGATCTGTTGTTGCCTTAAGATGGGCAAGATAAAAAAATGCTAAGGCTAAAGTTTTGTTTCTGTCATGTTTTCCGTAGAGGGAGTGGAGTTACTTAAAAGAGAAGCCAAGTATGTATTATGTATGTCCATGAACTAAAATGTTATGCAAAGACAAATTCTTTGTGGTGGGTTAGTAATAATATTTTGAAAAGCAAGGAAAATATGGAGAGACTGTCGGTTGCTGGAAGAAAGGTAGTTCATGTCTGGCGTTTTTATTTAAAATTATCAGTTATAAATGAAGTGCAGAAGCTGTCTGTACTTGGGGTTTTCTTCAACAGGGTTTCCAGGAAGCTGGTTATTATTTGGAAGTAAAAGGAAATGAAGTCCGCAGTAAGTATAAGAAAGTAAAAGTCCGTGTGTAAAGGCTAGTCCCGTGTACACAAAGGAAAGGCTTAGGGATCCTTTATTTCTATGCCACACGACGTCAACAACCACCCATCAATCACTTTCAAATATTCATGAAACGCTTTTCCACCTTTTATTATTTCCCTTTTTGGATTTTTCTTTTATTTTTATTTATGAATTAATTCTCCTCATTTTTCATAATTATCTTACCATGGTTTTGTTTATTGTAGTTTTAAAACTATATGGGAATTTAATATTAACACATTTTTATTTAAGTATTAAATCATTTAGTTTTGAGATAATTGCAAAAAATTATAAAAATTTTAATTTTAAATATAGTCTTTATTTCTTAGCAATAAACTCTTTTCAATACATAACAATTACTTCACAATTATAGGCTCTCAAGTATCTTTTAATTATATTTTGAGTTTGATTATAGTACAGGAAAGATATATTTAATTTTTTATTTTAAATTTTAAAATTTTTATATTATATATTTTAAATTTTATAAATATTTTAATCAAATTCTTTTATATGTATATAGATTAGAACGTTCTAAATACAATAAATTTTATATTAGAAGAATATGACTTCCAATAAAATCCTTTCTTGTTTATACGAATGCATAATGATACATTCACATTCTTAATCTTACACAGAATTCGCTATCAAGATCTTATAAAAATATATACATATAAAAGTTGTGACAAGTTTGACTATAAAATTCTTGAGGATGATAAATGGTTAGATTTTCAATTTTCCTCCTAAATCTAAGCATATTTATTTATGACTTACAAATTTGCACAATATATGTATATATATATATATATGTGTGTGTGTGTGTGTGTGGTGGTAACATGGGTGGGAAAAATGTAGTGGGGTCTTCCTCTTAATCAATCAAGGTAAGAGTAATTAAGAGAATTGGATGCTTCCTTGCAATAACCACCTTACGTAGATTAAATTCTCATCAAATTTTATTAATAATAATAATATGCATAAATTGTACAGTCAAGGACGAAAGCTTATCTTGTCACATTAATGCGCAATTATAGTTATATAATGTTGTATTGTTGTACAATACAACATTATATATACATATCACGTGAAATTGGGTAAGGTTGTGAAGTGTATAAATGCATGTACTGTGTGTGTATATAAAGAGAGAGAGAGAGTCAGACACACACACACACTCAGACACACGCGAACTCCTGCTTACAAATAATTAATTAATAAATTAAAAGAAAATAGATTATTCATAATATTAAATGTGATTATGATGAGTTAAAATGATGAGACGAAGAAAAAGTTGCATTGGAGGACAGTTGTTTTGTCAACAGGAGGAGCAGCTTCAAGAAATACAACAAGAGACAGAGAGAGCAGGAAAGAAGCAGACCAACCTTCATAACACCAACGACCACCATTAATGGCAGTTTCAAATAATTAATATTTCACTAGAACGAACGAACGAACGAACGAAAGAGTGAAAGAAATAATAATATTTGAAAAATTAAAAGTATTTAATTTCTTCTTCTTATTATTATACAGATTTAATTTTTCAACATATAGGTGGTATAATTTTCTCACAAAATATTAAACTCAAAGCTAAATTTTGATATACATGATCTGTGAGATTGCTAGATATATATATATATATATATATATTATATATATATATGTATATCTTACTGCCAAGTCTCAAGCATCAAAAATGTTCATAAGAAAATAGCACAAATAAATAAATAAATAAATAAAAGAAAATAAACTAAAAAAGAAAAGAAAATTTCACAGCTTAAAATTAAGAGAGAAATCAAGCTTTGTTTCTCTATTAACTTATCTGTTGTGTAGAGGATTTGGACCAGTGTAGACTTTTCTCTTTTCAGCACCAAGAGTTCCATCAGGGTTATTGTTATTTGCCTTGAATCTACCATTGGAGCTGACGGGATTGAGCTGAGCAGTCGACGTCCGATCTTTAAATCTAGCAAATTTTGCATTCCCACGATGATCAGCATAACATAGACATGTCTGCAACTGGAGTAACATCACAAGAAGAAGAAGCAGAAGAAGAAGATACAAGCAAGCAGCTAACCGATCTCTTCTCAGACGCATCAGAAACATGTTCTTCATGGCATGGAAACTGAAAACTGTTCGCAAAACGACTGAAGATTATTATTCTAGCAAGCAAAAAGAAAGTTAACTTTCTGGTGTTGTTTCTTTTGTTTTTGTTTTAGAGATTACCTAGAAGTTTGAAGAAGAAGAAGAAGAGGCAAGTCAATGTGGGGTGAGAGTCAAAATGCATAGAACTTGCTGCCCTGATTGCTGCAGCAGAGGCTTTTTATTGGAAAACTAACTTTGCTACTGATTTCAGAGCCTAGTTTTGGCCGAGAAAACCAATAAAAGTTTCCCAACCAGAGAAAGAAAGAGAGAGAAGAAAAGGGTTTTGTTTTCGATATTTCATAAGCTAATAGCTAAGGAATCGTTGAAGCCAAATGAAAGAAAAGCACCCCAATGTTTCTTTCCAATCTTTTTCAATCTTGGATCATGTGACATTTATCATTTTCTCTAGTTTTTCCCCCCCCTTTGTAAAATTGTTTTGTTAAGACAATTCTTGCCTACAGTTTTATTGTTTTAATTGAGGGTTATCCTTGCACTGGAAGATAAGCCCAAGGGCAGCGGGGTAAATTTCAATATTAATGAGATTTACATGAAAATACAAAATGCCGAGAGAAAAACAATGTTTGATTGCCCTGTGTGATGCATGAGATTATAAAATCTTGTGTAAAGAAACTGTAAGTGTTGTATTTGTTGACGTATGTTTCATACCGAGAATGGATTGACAAAACTTCGAGAAAATGAATACAAAAATACCCACCAAATCTACAAAAGCCATAGTAAAATTAAATCACATAGTAGTAGGGTTCCAACTCCTAGATTATTTGATAAAACATACACATTTTTGCTGCATATTCATATTGTTCTCTCTCATTATTATGTTCCACATTGATAATTCCATTTAAAGATAATAATAAAAGATTAAATTAAAAAAGTATAGCACATCAATCTTAAATGCACACATAATTTATACTATGAGTATGTTGATTTGCCCAGTTAATTATGTTAATTAGTGAATAATATAACATACAGTGGAAGAAGGAATAAGCTGATAAATTTGTCACTTGTGTTAGTCAAAGACATAATTAAATCAGTATGTCAAAATGGACCCTTGGCCTTTTCGAATATATACCTATTGATAATGTGACTATATATCCAATATTATATAATTGTCCGAGTTGTCAGTTTAGCACACTGCAGAATTTTGAAGATATATATATGTATTATATATATATATATGTATATATATATATAAACACAGATGAATAAATCTCAAGCTTTTCTTTGTTTCCTCTTATTGTATTTGTTTTTATTGGCATAAGATAAACTTGAAGGAATTCGAGTATCTAAAGCCTGAAAAAAGAAAAAGAGAAGAGAGAGAAGAAAGAGAGGTGTGGTGGGGCAGAAGGAGGTGGGAATTGATCAATATATCAAAATGTTTGTAGTGGTGTCTTTCTTTGAAGAAATGATGATGTTTTAGCTCACTTTATTTATTTATTTTTAATTTTGTAGAAGAGGAGGATGATCAGTACATCAAAGTCATGGGCACTTGATGATTTTTGCACCAACAAAAAGGTATCCCTAAATTTTTTATTTCATACTTTGTAAAACTATTATCAATTTTTACTGAAATTATGAATTTAGATTAAGTTTATATTGCTTTTAATTTTACACCCTCCAATTTCAACCACCAACTTTGCTAGCCATGCTAACCCTATTAGTATTATTTATTATTTTTTTTTATCAAGGTGAAAATGACATTAGAATCATAGCAATAAGTATGCAAATAGAAACATAAATTAAAATTAAAATTAAATATAAGGATTAAATTAATTGAAAAGATTGGTGGGGTTTTGGTTGACGACATTAGTGGTCATTGCTGAAAATGGCGGGTTTGGTCCATTGCAATTATACCATGCAAAACAACATCAAAATCACACAGCCAGATTTGACTATGCATGTTTTATTTTCATCATTTACCACAAGATGTTTAATGGGAAACTTAATTATTGAGTTTGGCTTCTAAAATTTTTGATCTTTGACTTGTATTATGCGCGTCTCTTGATTAATATATATATATTTTCTAGATCTCTATGTGTTCTTATAATCTCTTTCTAATTTAAAGATACAATTTAATGATCCTTTAGTTATTTATTTAAGGGCAAAATTAAATAATAAAATAAGCAATTAATATTGCATTTACTGTCAGTATTTATGTTAAAATATATTTTAGATGATTATTATTTTAATTATTACTAAAGAAGAACGAATGGAACAGATTAGATGAGGTTGCACGAGGCCACGAGACTGAGACATTGTTAGAAGAAGGTCGCAAGTATGAGTGTCATTCAAAGTGTGACTAAGGAATAGGAGGATACTGGCCGTCTGAGTAGGTTATCATCAACTTAAGGTTGACAGTGGAAAAGGAATCGGGCTAAACAGTGAAATGGAATTAGGGAATCTTTAATGATTGAATGATAGATACGCTGAACCTCAATGAACCTTCACCCACACCCACCAAAATGTGAATACAACGAACTGTTTGAGGGCTATTTTCGTCCCGTAATCAAGTCAAATACTGTCAGCTCACTGCAATCTTTTGCCATGCCTGTAATTTGGTCTCAACCCACTAAATAAATGTCAAGCCAAAAATCCAGGGGAAAGAAAATTTGATTGAAGTTTCAAGTCATTAATATTCTTTAACATGGATACTCTCAATCTAATATTATTTATATAAATTGATAGCAATAATATATTATTATTATTATTGTATATTTCATAAAAATTTAAAAAATATATATAAATATATAATATAGAATTAAAAATTTAGATGAAATGTAAGAAATCCGGAATATATTTGAAAAATAATAGAGAAGATTAAAGAAAGGAGGAGAGAATTGAGAAAATTTTATAAAAGAGAAAGTGTTTAAATTCATAGTGTAAGGAATATTAGGTTGGCCCACTCCTTATCAAGACCAAGGGGACTATATGTTAAAATTTAAAACAAGAGACAAAAAAGACAAAATCATGAGTACATAAGCTCGATGCCAACCTGGCACTTGAACAGGACATTTCTAGAATCTTTGTGCCAACTTCGTACCTAATTGTGGTTTGAGCAAGCTATACCAAGTTGGCTCCAACCTCACACGCCATTTTTTGGTAATTTGATGCTCACTTTGTGCCAACCTTATGTACAAACCAGAAATCTCAAAAGTTGTCTAAAACTTAACATCATTTTTTAAGCATGCGATATTTAAATAAAGTTGCATTTTTTCACTTAATTTGAACTGCGATTTTTGAGTATTTTGAATATATTTGAGTTTAGAAGTTTCCAAATACTCTCTAAACTTTTCCATTGATTGGCTCTTAAAGGAAAACACAAATATTATGATTTTTCATGAATTTAATTTAATTTTTTTTAATTTTTTTTTATTATAGTTTCTCTCTTTAAAATTAGTTAAATTTTTTAAAAATTTTAGTAATTAGAGTTCTAACTTTTAAAATATGTTACTTATTATTTTTATGAAAAAAAAATTTAAAATTTTAAATATTAAAATTATTCAAAATAAAATTTTCAAGTGAGTAATTATAAAAATTTTTATAATATAATTGATAGTTATAAATTTTTCTTAATTTAGTAGTAAATTATGAGTGGTTCATATGATTATCGTTAAAGAGTTTTGTAAAAATTTTTCTTACGACAAAATTATTATCTTTATTTTATTATTTTTATGGTTTTACTTTTAATTTATTGTTGCTTTGTGATTGCTTTATGATTGGTGTTGACTGCATTGAAATTGCACTATCTAAACCTTAGGAATTTCAGGTAGGAAGAAAATCACAGTTATTATTATGAAAATATGATCCTAACTTAAGAGGAACAAGACATCTTTGAGTGACTTTGGCTTAGGCAACTCTAAAAGGGTGAATATAAAGTTCCCGCTTAAGCTGAAACTTAACAACTGCGGATTGAATATGACATTCATAGTGCCAACCCCCTTCGACCAGTAATTTACACGTCTTTTCTTTGCAAGGAATGAAGGTATGAAAGATACTCGTTTGTATCCATGCTTAAGAATGTATAGAAGTTGATAAGAAAAATCTTATGACAGTATTTATCTGAAAATTACATTCTCCCTCCCTAACGTCCTTCTTTTAGACCCAACTCATGGGTCCCATTAAGAAGCTTAATAACCTCTACCTCGTCTTCCCCTACAAGCGGCTCGTTAAGTGTCTGGTTAATGGATAAAGTACGATGAGGACAACGAGAGACAGTGTGTCCTTTGATATGACAACGGAAACATTCTATCTGAGAAGGTTAGAATGATGACTAGAGAAAACTGAAGGTGTTTGTTTAGGCACATTAGCTTAAGGTCGATAATCATCATCAGGGGAAGATGCAATAGGGGCTCGAGAAGCTAGTGGCTGGAAATTAGTGGGTGGTTTATCTATATGCAAAGGAGGAGTCGAAAGAGTGTATCCAGTCTGATTAGAAGTTCTTCATTAGCTAGGATAATGAAGATACCTCTCCGATTCCACGCTTTTGAAATGTATCTTCTTCCATGGTCTTAGGGATATGTATTTCTAATTCATTTTTTACGTCTGCTTTCAATCCATTAATAAACCCACGAAAAGTTACTCGTTGATCTTCTACAATGTCACATCGTAATATAAACTAATTAAATCAGTTGTTTTCAATGACAGTAGAAATTTATTTGCATAAGGTTTGACCGTCAGTTAATTAAGTCCTTTGTGTGGTGGGTAGTCAGGTATAAATAGAGTTTGTATGTTTCATACATTATTATTATTATTACTTTTTGCTACAACTTGTACATGTGGGAACACACACCACACACACACACACAAGGATTTAATTAACATGTTTTAATTGAGGCAACAGGTAGAGATTTAATAGTATTCTTTCTATCCAAGTTTGTTTGTAAATTTTGTCTCTCCGCATAACTTTTCCCCTTTAGATGGGATAGACCTACCACTCGGCTGAAACTCAAGGGTTGGATCAAGAATTTTGTGAAAATGAAATTGATATATATATATATATATATATATATATATATATATATATATATATATATATATATATAAAATCGATAATAACGAGAGATCCAAACATGATCAGCTTTGGATGGTAACAAACAATTAAAGAGCAAATCCTTAAATGGGAAATGTCGTTAGCAGCATAGTCGGTATGATTAAGTCAAAGAAAAATATTGCTCTTCAAGCAAAGGTTTCTCTTTTTTTAATCATTTTATTGCCTTTCTTTACTCCTTCAGTCAAACTCCAGTTGCAGTCATCATTGGAACATAACTAGTATATGAAATTAATCTTTCATTATGACCTTCATATGCCTTTGCCCTTGTTAATTACTAATCATGCTAGTTAATTAATTTAGTTATATATTCTTTAATTATAAAATCCATTTTATATCATCTTTATTCTGTCACATCTACAAAACCAGATTTTTGTGCTAATGGTTTTTGTTCAAGGAGAAGCGTCATTCCATTCAGCTGACCTTACCGAATCTTCAATGGATCCATTTTATTTATTGGAGATTATTAACATTTGAACTCTGATATATATTTAATGAAAAAGAATTGATATTATAAATTGTCTTCTACACAATTTTAAAAAATTAGAAACAGCTCATATTTACTGAACATTTTAGTTTTGATGGTTGGCGTAGGCTTTGTACCACGAGTCACCAAATGAGAAAGCAAATGACAACAATTGTGATAGAGAGGAGAAAATTTCAATATCAGATTGTGCATTATAGAGTTTGGTTCAATTTTAGTTTCTTATAAATTAGTGATGTTCTTAATCACATTATAATAACTAATTGGCGTTTACCAGAGGTCAGTGCTTCGTAGCACCCCCCCGCCCCCCCACACATACACACATGCTGTATTGTAGGGTTAATTTAACTTAGAAAGAAGTTGGTCAAATTAATCATAATGATTGCACTCTAGCTGTCTGTGAATAATTCCATTTCCTTTCCTTTATTATGTTCTTTGTCTAAGAGGCATCTCTTTATGGTCTGTTAGCCAGTCAAAAGTCATAATTAGAACAATATTAATTATTCACTTTCGACCTAAGGCTACTCACTAAAACTTTATAATTTGAAGCATCAATCATTCAAATTGATTTAAAATTAAAATAAAATGTTTCTGCAAAAGTATGTATGATATGATATAGGATGATGAGTTTATCTCCACTGAATTTCCACTTTTTCGTTCAAGGAAAAAGGCCTGTCTATATTTCTCCCAAGAATGTTGTGGTAATTGAAATATATATATGTTTTCTGGCAGCAAGATGAGTCACAATGAAGTACTGCAAGAAAACAGTATTGCATTAGGACATAGTTGGGAATCGTGGGCACATGACATGATCACATAGCTCTGCAGACAAGGAACCTTAGCTAGCTACCTAATTCAATAATTATGAGGTTAGAGAAACTAGTTCATCTCCTTTTCTTTTCTGGTCAAAAAGACAAAAAAATGGTAAAAGTACTTTTTGTTGTTCATTATTACGGTTTGAACACAAAATTATAAATACACAGACTACACATGCACATGCGGAAACACTCTGTGCGCACATCTCATCATTTTGTTGCCACTGCGACAGGTTTTTGACCATGGTTTATGATACCTTCAAGCTTCATTCGCACAACAAAGGGCAAGAGAAGCTTTATTGTTAGCCCTTTTTACATTTTTATTTTATTTATTTATTTTTTTAACAAAAATTTGGATTCATGCTTATGTCTTAGTCTTCGACATTTTAGGGTTCGCTCTCGGACATTGCTTTTGTTGGCAACAAAATCTCCTCTGTTGTGTGTTTTAGAGATGACTCCTTCAAATTTGTCAGACGAGATCTTTATATATGTATAACATTATGTTACATATATCTAATGTTATGGTCAGATTTTAGTCCATACGATTTTATTCTATTGGTTAAACCATAAATAATGTTATACTTGCTTGGTGTACTAAATTAGCGGGTTGTACTCGCAATCGCAAATAACAAAATTGATCCATTAAAGGGATTCAGTACCTTTTGTCTGAACTTGGACTGGAATTGTTTCCACAAAAGAAGACGGGATGCTTTTTGTTTTTTGTAAAGCCATTCTTAACATGAAGCTTGGTTGTTCATGAATTTGCTCAACAGAACAGACAATATTACATAGCTTCTGGGAGTGGCTTTCCCCCGAGAAATGCAGAAAAAAGAGCAAGTGATCTCTCTGGCTGCGAAAATGGTGCTTCGTGTGATCCTCCTCTAATTGTGGCAAAAGATAATATATCACCGAATACTTGTGTCCAGCCAGCAACCTGTTAGAAAGACCAAGTTTTTCAACTTAAGCATCTTAATTATGACTTTGATTCATGTCCAGGTTTCCTGGAATAAACTAACTAATGAAATATACCTGTCTTCCCTCAAACCAGGCTCTGTAAGGCACACTTGTGTTAAGTCCAATCTCCTTTGCTAATCCGTTCACTAGCATCCGAGTTCCGGTTAGTGGGATGACTGAATCTTGATCTCCACTGAAGAAATTTAAAGTTTAATCTATAAGAAGACTATGAAATATATATATATATATATATATATATATATATATATATATATATTTGAGATCTGGAAAGATTCAACGAAAATATCTAAAATGATTTTGTGTAGCACCTGTAAACCAAAACCCTGATGCCAGACTTCGCAAGCTTGCCTAGCACTTGAATGGTTGGTGATTCAAGATTTTGCATATCATATCTAAGTACACTGTTATCAAGATACATACGAAAAAAAAATGAGAGAGAGAATAATAGGATCATTTTTCTGTGCTTTGCTGCAGTAAATAGTAGGAGAACATTTGCTGTCTAAAAGTAGAAGTAGTTAGTTGAAGAATTTCTATTGTCAGAACTTATTAACTGGAAGAGAAAAGTAGAGTTATATCCGATACTGTGTGTTAAATTATGGCATTTGAGTGCTAAGGAGGTATAAATTATGCCACAAATAATTCAAGTTAATAGAAGAGAAAAAATCCATACTACTTTTAAGAAAAAATGTTGTACTTCTCATCTATATTTACTTGCATCTAATGCTCTAGAGAGTGGCAAATCATAGGTGGAATTTGGAATGATTGGTTGATAGCTAGTACTTTCTTTAGGGCAATAATTTTAAGAGTTTGGGCACAAATATTGGAACTTGATATACAATACCTGACAATCGATCATGTTGCTTTATCTGATGTAGTCTTCTTAGTTCTTTTTTTGGGTTTTATTAGGCCAATTTCGTTTTTCCATCAGTATTAGTAGCATGGAATGCAAGATCTTACTCGCTACAGACAGTCCATCTGATGATTCCGACAAGCTGAGCATGGAAAGCTTCCTGTACATCTTTTCGATTTAGGTATTTAATTGTTTCGTCTTCGACACATACATCTATTTTCTCTGTGTCTTGCTGTAAATGAGAATTCAAAACTTGTAAGCTAAACCTGATTAACTAATAGAAACAGGGAAAACAAAATCTCAAAAGGTTAATAGCATCTGTAACAAGAAAGAGAATGATAAGAATAAGATAAAAACTTGCCAATTTATTCAGCATCTTAGATTGTGAAATAACCGAGGACAAACAGACGTCAAGAGTAACATCATAAGTGTCAATGAATCTGCTAACTTCTCTGGAAACTTGGCTTGCTACTTGAGCGCAAACGGGGGTAAGGGAGCCACTTTGACTCTGTCTTCTAATTTGAGAATAGTTACACACTGAAGTGAAAATTTCATAAGTTGAATCTGATATCAGTCCATGAGACCAAAAGAATTCAGCCCTAGAGTTGAAATCTGTATTGAATTCCAAAAGAGGATTCCCTATCTGCAGCCACCAATGTTTTAGCATATCGTCTCACTCGAATTTATTTTCATATTAAATGTAGCCACTAAAATTCCAGGTACTTACTGCTATTCCCTTCAGATTGATCCTCCTGTTAGATTGACTAATGAGCTGCGCTAGTTGTGGGACATAGTGGCCTGGTAACCAGCAAACTTACAAGTCAATTCAGCACGAAAAACGAAAGAAAGATTAAATGGTATCCGATGAGTTAAAAGATACCTCCATAGCTCTCTCCTGTGATGTAAAAATCTCGATTTTTGTATTCTGGGAATTCAGTGAACCATCTCTCCAGGAATGCAAGATTATCTCGTGCTTAAAAAGAATTGGCATGGTATCAGTATAAAAATAAAATGCCCTCACTGCTTCTAGGTTATTCACTAACGAAAACAAACAATCCTCGGTAAATCAGAATGTGAGATTCCAGGTAAAGTTTGTCAGTTAAGTCATCAAGGTGTGAAAAGCTTCAAATAATCAACTAGCACATGCAATGTAAATAATCGAGTTTTAACTTGGTTAGTGAATTTCACAGAAAAGTTATGGAAAATAAAACCTGTGCTGTCGTCATTTACAGAGTTGTAGAAAGCTTTATTAGCAGAGTAAGAGAATCCAACTCCTGCTGGTGATTCCAGGTATAGCATATTTGCTTCTGCAAAAAGAAAGAACTTCATATCAGCAAATAATTACTAAACTATTTTGGAATGACAAGCACAACAATTGCAGAACATACTCTTTAAGTTTAGGCGAAATTATAAACATGAAATCTATGACAAGCTACCTGTGTTCCAACTATATTGATTTTTGAACAAAATGTCTCCACTTGGTTTAAAAGGACCATGCTCACAGAAAGCTCCAGCTCCAACAGAAGAACAGCCAGGCCCTACGAACAAACCCCATAATGATAAACTTATTTTTCTCATAAAATCCAGTTAAAATTGGGAAATTCATATTATTATTACCTCCATTTAGCCAAAGAACAAGTGGCTTTGAAACTGCTTCAGTTTCTGCTTCTACAAAGTAATAAAAAAGTGCTCTTTTTTGCTTCTCATCTACGGTTATGTATCCTGCATACTGCTGGAAACTGGTCTCTGGTTGCCCTGGCAAACTCTTGATTTTATCAACTTGGGGAGCAGATTTTGTTGTAAAAAATGCTTGGAAGAATACAGTTGCGGTGATGATTATCCATTGATGAAGTCTCATGTTATGTGTGTGCGATGCCTGCTAGAGAAAGAGTGCTTGCAGCTCGAATCTTGGCTTCTTAAAAACCAGATCTTGAATATGATCAGCTTTTTACAAAGCACTCTCTAATGAATTTCGTGTATTGGAAGCACTGGATGTTTGTGAATGGCTTTTGCTTATTCCATAGTGCTTTGTACTCGGTGGTGTGCATTGTCTTATCCGAACGTTACTTTGAATTTATTGATTATGGAATCGAATATAGAGAGGAAATTGAAAATACAATACAAACAAAATTATTCATTGCAACATGCATACAAACAAAAGAAATTATTATTCATTGCGCCATGCATACAAACAAAATGGAATTTAACTATCAAGTTGATTCACTAAATGCCAAACCTGTAAACAGTTAATAATCGAATACAAAATGATCTTTGGTTTGATATTTGTATTCATTTTTTTTGGATTTTGGAATACAAATTTGGCTAATTTTAAAACTGTTACTTAATTTTCACGGATGCTACAGAATTCTCAAGCAGGGACCCAAAAGTTTCGCATTTCTCCGCATAGTCTTAAAAATACATAGGAAGCACAGCTGGCTAAATTGGAATCTAGTGATAGTGAGTGTTGACGATGAAAGCCCAACCACTTGCGCGAAACTTTTCACCGGAAAGGTTGACGATCCTCAGTAAACAACAAATCCTTTTGCTTAAATTTCTAGAGAAAAACACACAAGCAGACACCAACCATGCATTTGGAAAATGGAATATCGAAGATAATTCACTATGCATACAAATGTACCCTTATCAGAATTATAGGTTCAGAGGATCACGATGATAAAAATAATATAAGTAAGTTGTCGAGATTAAATTCTTATAATAAGTTTGATAAATTAAGACATAAAATATCACGTAAATAATTTATTTTTTTAATTAACGACAAATACTTAATTTATTAAATAAATACAGTTGTGGTTTTGCTACAAATTTTAAAAACTAAAAAATTAAAATAAATAATAAAAATTAAAAATTGTGTTGCAAATTTACCTGATTAATATCTTATCCAAAAATTTTATAATTTTTAAATAAAATTTTGAATTATTTAAGGATTTTATTGTTATTATTATTATTATTGTTTTTACAATTATGGCTAAATTTAGGGGTCAATTTCAGTTGCAGCTAATTTAAAGTTTCATGGTTATTTTTTTTTAGTCTAACATAGTTCATTAGGACAAAAATATCCTTGATACTTCATTTTAAAGTTAAAAAAAGGTGTTGGGACAAAAATATTCCTAGCCCGTTTTCGCTTCTCTCGTTTCTCTTCCTTTCCCCTCATCATCCCCGTCTCAGTTGAATTAGTTCTATTCAAATCAATTTAAACAATATCTCCCCACTTTCTCGATTCTCATAGTCGTAGAGAAGGTACGCTTCCGACTCAAGTTTTAATTTCCTTTATTTATTTATTAAAAAAATAGATATTTAAAATCCACACCGGTTTAATTTCAACTATTTCCCTCTGAACTTAAATCACTGTTCTTCTTAGTTCGTGGTGATTGGGTTTACACGAATGAGAATATTTATAAATTATTGCGTTCTGTGTTCTGCTTTTTGTCTTCGTATTCTGTTTTATCTAATTTCAATTAAGAGATTTCTTATGATTATTACTATTGCTTCTCCATTGAGTTGTTTAAATGAGCTGTTGTTAAGCGATTCCGAGATTTACCTGTTTTCTTTTATAGATTTCGGGTTAATGTTAGCGGGTTTTGTTTTAATGATTTAATATGTTATGGGGAATGCAGAAATTGTTTCTTTTTTTCTTTTTTTGGTTGGTTATATTATTTGAATGTCCTTGATTATACCTTGGAAAATGGATTTCAGTGGTTGGAGCCGGCAAAGATTTGTGATGCACTGTACTTGCTCGATTAAATGTCCCAGAGAAATTGTGCACGTTATTTTTTGTTTAAAATTTATTCCTTCTTACTTAAATTTTGTTTTTTTTTCCTTCTTAGTTTTGAGAATGTGCGCCTTTCTGAATTATATGTTTAATTGGATTCTTTATGTGCAAATTGTTGAACTGTTTGATTCTGGTTCAGTTCAAGACGACCAACTGTTGAAATACCTATGTTTACTTCTAGAACTTAAAAGAGTTTCGTTTAGTTCAATTAGCCCAGAAGGATATTAACAATTTTTTACTTTATTGCCCTTCGCTGTCCTTTGCTAGTCGTGTTGATTTAGACGTAATCCTGTGGCCATGAAACATTAAAACTTTTGGTTTGGTTGGCAGGTTTTGGATGCATATTAAAAGACAAAAATTGTTCTTTTTCTACATTTTCATTCTAATACTTTGAATTATTGACTCCAATGTTGCCTAGTTTTTTTAATGTTTAGGTTTCATTTTGTAATGTAGGTCAATTTGGGAAACAAGGAAAACTGTTCTTTTTACTACTCTCTGGACTGTAGATATGGATCCTGAGGCTGCACGGACTGCCCGAGAATCCCTGGATCTTGCATTTCACATGTCAAACATTCTTGATACAGGGCTTGATCGTCACACACTCTCAGTCCTCATTGCCCTTTGTGACTTGGGTGTTAACCCTGAGGCTCTGGCTGCAGTGGTCAAGGAACTCCAAAGAGAATCCTCTCCGTCACTGCCATTCCCTATTGCTCTGTCATCGATACAGTGAATAGGCTTGGGCTGTTACCTTATAATTGTAGGAAGAACTTTCGTCATGAACAACCTCTTTCATGGCCTGCAATGTTTATGAATCTTTTGCTGCATCATAGCTCTTATTTGTTTCTACATGCATAATCTTTTTGGTGTGTTGTACATGGATCTGTTGTCTTTGTTGTCCAGTTACTGTATTTGATTGTCTATTCTGAATTTAGTTGAGTTTTGGTGGTTATCGATGAAGTCTGGGTTGGTTGTTCAGTCCTTCCTTCTTTTTTTTAATTTTTTTTTGTAGTTTGATGTTGCGATACTGTGGAACTACTTGGACAAAAGATGGAAATTTTTTACATACCTCTTATACACACCTACAAACATTTGACTTATGGCTTCTTTAGGAAATGAACTTGAGGTACTGCAGAAAGCAAAGCTTATAGAACTGTTATCGAACATGATTTATTGGAAACTAATTCTCTGACTGTCAGTGGTTAAATTGTATCTGTGGAATCTGGCATTCTTGGAAATTCAATTATTTATGGTGTTACTGCTAGCATTTGAAAACAGATATGTTCCGTGTGTAATCATGAAATATCTCTGTTTACATTCACCAAACTTTTATGGGATTTAGTATAGGAATTGAAATGCGCTTGTATGGAATTTATGTAAAATAACAACTGATTTTGTCACTGTAAGAAAACACAGTGGGATCACTTCAAAAACCTAGGAGAAAAAGGAATTTTTGATACTTTTAACCATACTAATACTCCTTTTTTTTTCCGAGGAGGTTCTTTCAAAGAACTATTTAGCTTATCTCTAAGGTGTTTATTTTGTTGAAGCGACAATTTATTGCCAACTTATGGACTGTGAGTCTGCTTAATCATTTTGTCTCTGCTCTGATCATAGAGTAGAGCATTTGCTCCATGTTTTCAAATTTATACTTCTTAAGCTAACACTATTAGAACTAGAGTAATGGTCATAATTTGTGTGCCATTTGGGTGAGGTTGCAGCTGCACTTTTTTTTTCCATTTTAAAGTTTGCATAAATGTAATCCAAAGTCTCTCTTGATCTAGAGGTGAGCAGGAATTGAACCTGAAACTTTGTATGGTTGTACCACCTCAAGAGTTTTGATGCAATAGGGGGCAAATTTACTGTATCTTGTTGCTTGTTGCTTGTTGCCACCTAGAGATGCATATTCCCGTATTGTTTGAGTTGATTTGCTCAAAGTCCTCTTAAACTACCTCATCCATAAACCTCTTTCCATGTAACCATATTGTGGTTAGTTTATAATTGCACGATCATGTGATCTACTGGATTATCTATAGAGGTCATTTTTAATTGTACATTGTATGAAGAGCATAAAAGATAATAAGGAACTTTTAACATGGGTTAGTTCTTGCAATGTATTAACTTATAAGATGGGTTAATACTTGTACAATTTCTAGAAATATGAACTTGGGATGTACAAATTGGCCAAAGGCCATTCAAAGAAAGGTAAGAAAATTTCACTACCTAATTTTGATTTCCTTGTTTTGTTCATAAAAGTAAGATTAGAACTTATTAGTTGAAAAGTTAGTAGTTTAATTGCATTGAAGATTCTGATTGCTTTATGCCCAGATTTGATTGCAAGAAATGTGGCCATTTTATCTGATCTTCTTGCATCCAATGTAACACTTCCAGGAACAGCACCGCAAACACACTGTTGTATCTATTCTTATTATAGTTGGAGAGTTGAATGATTTTTTTGTCAATTTGATTAAGTATTTTTGTGAAATTGAGCCAAAACTCAATTATAATTGGCACATAATTGTAACAACATTTTTATCACTTGTCATCAATTTCTTTTTCTAAAAGTACAAGGCTTTTCTTTTCTTTTTTTTAAACTAATTTCGAAAAGGTTCAAGAATTGGCCCAATAATAATGGTATCTAGAAAAACCATTAAAGTTAATGTTGATGTGTCTTTCTTTAGATGTTTATTTAAATACAGAATGTCCATCATTCTATTCAATTTTTTAGATTCAATACTATCCATATTTGAACTAAATGACTTTAACATGATGATTTGGTGAGTCTGGTGTCTTGAATTCTGATTTATGGTAAAAAGGTTCTGGAATCTCAAACTAAATTGCTAGAACTCTTTGTGTGAAGTCAGTGAAGTCAGCACTAAGATTCAATGACTATTGAATACATAATCAACATCCTTGTATGAAAAATATTGATGAAGAAACAAAGAAGTTTTAAATATGAAAGAAAGTGACGACGAAAGAATAAATAAATTTGTTTTTTATATTTCTCATTTATAAGGATGGATTTATATACATGAGTTTGTAGTAGCTAATTTTTTACATTTTATGATTGTTACTATTTGTAATAGTTACTAGGAAAATTTTCAAAAATAATCTTATTTTTATCTCTCTTTACATTTATGACCAATCCTAATTCATTCTTATCAAACTAACCACTTTAGACCATTTTGCCCCTAAACCCTAATACACAATTTTATTTTTGTCCTCAGAATAACCAAAAAGTAAAAACAAACATCTTCTTATTTTCTTTTCCCATTTGGTCACTCATCTTCTTCTCATATCGTCACCGTTGCTTTGCCAATCAATTGCGAATTGTCTTTCACAGCATAAAAAAAAAGGTGAATACAAATATATTGCATAGAATTTTACTTTATTTGTGTGTTTAAAAGTTATATTATGTGATTATATAAAATTACGTTTTTGATGTAATAATTCACTTCTTTCTTTCTTGTTGGTTTTAAAAATATGGACAAAATAGTAGAGAAATAAGAGAGTAGATAGTGTAAAATATAGTAAATAGGGCATTTTCGATGAGTTTGGGTGAGAAAATGTAGAAGACAGAGGAGGGAAAGGGAAGACGGTGGCGCGTGATGCTTAATTTCCGGCCTGGGTCCATGGGGACCTAGGGCCCATTTCGCCCTGGGTCCGTGCGGACCCAGGGCCATTTCTCCATGGGTCCGCGCGGACCCAGGGGCAATTTCGCCCTGGGTCTGCGCGGACCTAGGGCTAGAAATGGGCAATTTATGTATTTGAGTCATAAATTTTTCTATTAGAAATATCAATTCATTAAAAAATTTATAAATGTTATAAATATAATATTAATTAATGTTTATCTATTTATTTTCAAGTATATGGCTGAAATGACAGTTGTCGGTGTTCGACATGGAGGATCATGAATTACATTATCTGACAGTTCAGAAAAATACCGTGGTGGAAGGGTCCGACTTATATCTGTTGGAAAAGATATTAAGTACCATGAATTATTGACCGTAATATACGAGCGTACTAGAATCAATCCAACAGAATTTAACATTCAACTGAAAACTGGTTTCAAAGATGCAGAGACAGGGTTTTGGATATATGTTGATATTGATGACGATTATACTGTATCTGCCTTTTATGGATAGTATTAGGCCGGAATCGAATAAAGATCTTTCCATACTTTATTGCTCTACAGAGCAAGTTGTTCCTAGTGAGCCCAGAGTTCCTGAAAGTAACGTGCCAGCTTGTGGTGCAGAGGTTTCTACACAACCAGTTGTATCTTCTTGGGATAGCAACCAGTTCGACTATGGTCAATATTATACAAATCCCATACATGCTTCACCAATACAACGTGGAGTTTCAGTTAGCCATAGCGAATATGAGTTTTGCCCAATAAATGAAGAGTATGGCCATGAGTTCTTTCAAGCTCCAACATTTGTGCAAGATGAAGGTGGTGACATGGCTAATGAAATGCCACCTCATACGTGGGGGAATGATTACGAGGCTGGCGATACTTACCCAATTGGGAACTTGAGTCAGCAAGCTCGCGAAAGCGGCACGTCTACGAGGGTTGGTGGTGACATGGTTGGTCCTTCAAGTCTTCCACACAGTGGTCGTTGTGTGCCACTTATTCCACCAGCATTTTCTTTAGGCGAGGATGCAATGTCCGTGTCTACTGGTAACTTCATAGATGTTGGACAACTTTTCAATTCAAAGAAGGAGTTACGAGTGGGTGTATTGACATTGAGGAATAATTTTCAGTTTCGAGTTGCAAAGTCAACAACAGATCTATTTGAGGTTAGATGTGTTGTTGACGGCTGCAAATGGCGAATGCGACCAACAAATACAGATGGGGAAGGTGGATATTGGTGTGTTAAGCGAGTTGAAACCGACCATACTTGTAGAAGCGACCAACTAAATCCAAGCCACCGTCAAGCCACTAGTCGATTTATTGGTGAATATGTTGTTGACAAATTCCAAGACCCTAGCAGGATCTATACTCCAAATAACATTCGTGATGACATACATCGAGAGTTTGGAGTCCGGGTATCTTACCGCAAAGCGTGGCTAGCACAAGAAGAAGCATTGAAATTAGCGTGCGGGGACCCAGCTGAATCATTCAATTTGTTACCACAGTTTTGTTACGTACTTCAAGAAAGGAATCCAGGCACAATCATGCACATAGAAACTGATGATGATGCAAACTTCTTGTACTTCTTCATGGCACTTGGAGTTTGTCTGAGCGGTTTTCGTACGGCAATTCGTCCTGTGATCGTGGTTGATGGAACATTCCTCAAGGGCACGTATCGAGGCACCATGTTTGTTGCGGCTGCTCTTGATGGCAATGACCAAATCTATCCTGTTGCATTCGGAGTTGGGGACTCAGAAAACGATGCTTCGTGGGAATGGTTTTTAACGAAGCTACGGGAGGCGCTTGGGCCTATTGAAGATCTTGTGTTTGTCTCTGATCGCCATGATAGTATTATTAAAGGTTTAAGAACGGTCTTCCCTGAAGCATACCACGGTTTTTGTGCATATCATATTGAAGGGAACCTTAAAACAAAGTTCAAGTTTAAAGACCGCAAGAAGGATGCTTTTCTCATGGGTTTCTACCAAGCAGCTAAGGCATTTGTGTTTACTGAATTTGAAAAGCACTTGGAAAAGATGCGGTCGGTTCACAACGATGCTGTCAACTATTTGGAATATGATGAAGGATTTCATCGTTGGGCAAGATGTCATTTTCCCCTTCGGCGCTACGACATTATGACCACAAACATTGCCGAAAGTCTAAATGCATTATTGAAGGATGCGCGTACTCTGCTCATCATGGCCTTAGCTGATTGGATACGTTCAGTGTTGCAGCGGTGGTTTTATGAAAGGAGAGAAGAAGCTGCTAAACACGACGATAACACATTAACTGATGCAGTGTCCGCAAAAGTTAAAATGGAGGAATCAATGTCGCTAACTCTGAATGTTTATCCTGTTTCACACTATGAGTTCGAAGTTAGGGGTCGTGGGGAAATTGCAATAGTTGATCTGAACGCGAAGACATGCCAGTGCAGACGCTTCAACCTACAACAATTACTGTGTGCTCACGCGATGGCAGCTATTAGATTCGTTAGGGGTAGGTATGGAGAATTTTTCTCCATATATTATCACAACAGTACACTATTGGCTGCGTATGCAGTCGAGATTCATCCTGTTGGTGATCTTATCTTTTGGCAAGTCCCCAGCGATATTAGGGCCACCCTTGTCAAACCACCTGTAGGTCGTCTCCCTAGCCGGATGACCTCGGAATACACGCATCCCATCTTTGGGTGAAGAAGTGGCTGTTCGGAGGTGTTCTCGATGTAAGCAGTGTGGGCACAATCGTACAACTTGTAGAAACCCCTTGAACTTGGGGGACACCTAAGACGATTAATTTAGTTTCTTATATACACGATTTATTCACTTATGTATAATTTTCTCACCACTGTTTACATATGGTCATTGTCAACTGCAGTTTGTAAACATGAATTGCCAATTATATATATATTTTAAGCGGTACATCTTTTTAGTTGATGATTGTTTGCTTTATTGGTGATGAAGCACATATTATGTTCGGTTTAGACACAATTGCCATTCATTTTGACCAACTCTGCATAGCGAACCAATTCGATCAATGCAGCAGAAGAAATAATTAAACAAAAAGAAAATTTCTGCTAACGATCAACACATTATCAACATCAACGCAATCAACATTGCTTTAAAATCAGCGACACAACTACAACAACTTTGTTTTAACACCCACCACCCTACAAGTCAACCCAACAGCCTAACATAAAAAACTTCGCAACTCATGAACCTACCACTTACAACCTAACAACACTGCAACAACAAATGAACCTACCACTTACAACCCAACAACACTGCAACAACAATAGTACCCACCACCTGCAACCCAACAACACTATAACAATAACAATACCCACTACCTGCAACCCAACAACACTACAACAACAATAGTACCCACCAACTGCCACCCAAGATAAACAACACAACCACAACAAACATACACAACAATAAATATCCACATACATATATTTGAAGTTGAAATCAATAATTTATTTACATAAATAACGAAAATGTACTACATCAAAGTATTCAACCTACAAATAAGTCTAATGCTATTTTAATTCTAAAAAATTGGCCGAAATCAGCGGTGAAATCCCATTGACGGCCTAGCATAACATATTCAATATATTTACAAACGAAAATACCACAATCCCCACTATTAACATGTTGAGTTGGTATACCTTGATCCATACGGGACTGGAACGGCATCTTCGTGTTTGTGCAGTCAGGTCGCTCGGCCCAAAATCCTAGATCGCGTAGTGCCATCGGGAGTAGGATGTGAATGGGCTTCATCGCGTCACGCAACTCGTTACTTGAATGTCCTCATGGCGAGGAATCGTACACTGTTATGCAATGTCTCACCAAGTCCACCAACATCGCCACCCAATGATCTCCACAAATTAGCGCAGGCAGTAAGACATAATCCACCGTCTTCCAAGGCTTGTAGATACCCAATCGATCACCTCGGATGTGTATCTCAAGGTCGGAGTAGTTGGGGGCCCCCTTAGTCCTGCGTCGCCATTTGTAAAGCAATTGGGTCTGCAAAGTTAAACAGTGAAGATTAGGAACCAAGTAAGCAAATAGGTGTATTAAAATAAATTGTAGCAATTTTGAGAATTCATACGCACATATAGGTGAGCATGCGCGATAGTAACATCCTGCCGAACACTATTGGGTAACGCCAGCTACTGATGCCCCAACAAATAACAATACTCAAGAATGTGCTGCATTAAACAAAACGAAAATTTTAGATATAATATGATGTATATTACCAACGATTGACCAAATTGGTGTGCAGGTAACTTACAGTATCTTCTAATTCTGAATTCGCAGATGCAATAGCGCGCATCCATTTAGGCGTGATAGTGCATGTCCGCGTCTCAATGGTCGCATCCAGTTGATCCAGCCAAGTCATATACGCAGCGTGCACACTCTCATCATACGGGCCAATGGGGTTTATCATAGTATCTGGTGGATATTGTGGCAATTCCCTGTTCGGTTGGATTGTGCGCGACCGCCTATGTGGGTTCGTGTACGGGCTTCTTTCTTACGGCCCGCGCCTGTAAACTCGTCCGTATCGGCTACAACCAACATCACCTTCGCGCTCAGCTTCTGACATTATGATGTCACCCTCAGATGGCACGCTAGATGATGGGCCCGCTTCAGCACCTCTGGAACGCTGCAGTAACAACGACATCAAGTTTCAAGAATAAAACATAAAGAATAGTGCATATTATAGGGTAAATAAACTAACCTGTGGTTCTGTGCCACTTAATGCCATCCATGCCTTCAGGTCTGCAGATAGCTGATCGACCCGACCCACAACTTCACGTTCTATGCACTGCATGTCATCGCGAATGCCACGCTCTATTCTATCGATATCATCTCGTATGTACATGATGTCCTGTCGCATGTAGTGGACCTCTGAATCTAAGGAGTTGAACTGATCTTCAACAAATCTTCTAAACTCCTCGTGATCGTATGCTGGTCCGGCGGGGGAATAATGAAATGGAGGCGGCGCTGATGGGGACACCGGTGATGATGACCTAACCGGATATTGTGCGGGTATTGGTGATGGATGATGCCCAAAACTTGCCGAGTGATGGGACATGACTGGCGAACGATGATGCGATGTAGGTGCGGAATGATGTGAGGCAGCTCCTGAGTGATGTGAGGCAGCTCCTGAGTGATGTGAGGCTGCTCCTGAGTGATGTGAAGCTGCCGGCGAATGATGAGACCTCGCAGGAGAAGACGGACGTTGAAACGCTGCTGGTGAATGATGAGACCTCGTAGGAGAAGACTGACGCTGAAACATAGGAAAAACAGATGTTAGACAAATATACAAGCGTACCTGCACATAACTCGGTATCGTTAGCACGTTACCCCCATACGCACCTTGTGGTTGAATGATCTCCATCAATTCAACCACATGAGGCAATACCAGCTCCACACCGTTAGGCTGTAGCGAAGGAAGTACGTGAAGCGTCTCCGCTGCAAACAAATACCGTTGCAACATTGCAACGGTCAAATTCCGCTTAACATTCTTCTAGCGGATGATGCGCGGGACGCCATCACGTACAATAGAAGCAAACCTCTGCTGCAGGCTAGGAATACTCTCGTAAATCCACACCTGCATGACAGAAGTTATGGCATTAGAAAACCGAAAACACCTTAAACAAACACATTTAGTTTGTAATGCAATCGCCATCCCACTGATATTATATTTGCCCTTAAATTGACGTCCACTAGCTGCCAATTGTGCAGCAGTGCTCTTGTATTTACCGTGCTGGATCGCAATGGATCGCCGCAAAGACTGCATGGCGTATAGATGGGTGGCAGATCCCTATGGGTATCTATTAAACTCGTCTAAATCCTCTAAAATGTCTAATACCCACAAATCGGCAGGTGATCTACTGTCCCTCCCAAATAAAAACCTCTCAACTAAGTAAAAAAGGGATAATCTAACAACATCGACATCCGAAAGAGATGAAAAATCTAATACATCAAATACTAAATCTAGATCGTCTAGGGTGATGACATCTCTATCCCCAAAGATCATATCCCTAAGACGAGAACTATCCTCCAAATGTAAATTAGGAAAATGCCCACACCTAAGTCTGGTTATCAACCCAAACTCAACCCGTGAAAACCTAACCATCTGGCTACCAACTAAAAACCACATCTCGTTTGGGTCACGACCTACATCTATCTCATACAACATCATATAATGAATTAAAATAGGTGAATGGTGTAAACTATCTATGTCTAACAAATGGCCTAAACAAGTTTGCCTAAACATACCTAATTGTGCCTCACTTAATTTACCTCGTATTTGGTCTATCACCGCAAATCTCGCCAAACAACACGTCTCTGCATGAAAATGCTCATCTATCGGAATCCTCAAATGATGTTGAGTTGCCATTTCTACCTGCACAGATTTAAAATAAATTATAAAAATAATTAATAAAATATCAAATTAATTTATAAAATATATAATAAAAACAAATGTATTAAAATATCAACATAAATCATAAATTTAAATTTAATATTATTATTTATTAAACAATAAATAATAATATTATTATTATAACAATAATATAATATAATATTTTTTTATGCAGTAGGTAATATAATATAATATAAATATAACAATATTTATAATATTTTAATAATATAATAAAATGGGCCCTGGGTCCGGGCGGACCCAGGGCTTTTGGGCTTTGGAGCCGCGCCAACCCAGGCCCATTTTCGCCCTGGGTCTGCGCGAACCCAGGGCTGCTTTTTTCCCCTGGGCGCTTGGAAATCACGCGCCCAGGGGGGAATCCTTCTCTGGCCAACGTGCTCGAAGCCTCTGGCTTGCCGATGGGGATGCTTCAGTCGCTCCTGGTAGTTCATCCCGAGCATTGCCGAACATGCCCGATGCCTCTGCCGTGCCTGCGGTGATTTTCTGGTAGCTCCCGGATGTCCGTCCAGGGTACTGCTGAATGTCGCTGCGACGCCCACTAGGATGTTATAATTGCTCTTGGAAGTACGTCCCCCACACTGCTGTGCCCGTGGGAATGTTGCGGTTGCTCCCGGAATTCATCCCGCACACTGCTAAACTCACCCGACGCCTCTGCCTCCCCCACCGGGATGATTTGGTTGCTCCTGGAAGTTCAATCCAAGCACTGCTAAATGTGTCTGACACCACTGCCGCGCTTGCAAAAGGATGTTCAGGCCGCTATCGAAGCCTCTGCCACACCCGCAGGGATGTTTTGGTCACTCAGGAAGTTTGTCCCGATCATGGCCAAACTCGTCCGATGGCTCTGCTGAGCCCGCATGGATTTTCTGGTTGCTCCGAGAAGTTGCTCCACGCACTGCACAATGCACCCGATGCCTTTACTGTGCCCTGGGGAATTTTTCGGTAACACCTGGAAGTTGGTCCCACTCATTGCCGAATGTGTCCAATGCCGCTGCTGGGCCCATGGGGATTTTTCGGTCGCTCTTGAAAGTTCATTTGGTGCACTGCCAAAAACAACCGATGCCTCTGTTGCACCCGCGGGGATGTCTTGGTCACTCCTGGAAGTTTGCCCTAAGCACTGTTCAACATGCCCAAAGCACTTTCCGTGCCCACAAAGATGATCTGGTCACTCCCGGGAGTCTGTTCAACATTGCTGAATGTGTACAATGCAGCTATCGCACGTGCGGAGATGTTCTGGTTGCTCTAGCAAGTTCGCCTCATGCACTGCCAAATGTGTCCGATGATACTGCCGAGCCATAGGGCTGTTCTGGTCGCTTCCAAAGGTTTGTCTTGTGCACTGCCGAACACGCCCAAAGCCTCTGTCGCGTCTGCAGTGATGATCCGTTCACTTCTGGATGTTCGTCCCATGCACTGCCAAATGTGGCTGATGCAGTTGCAGCACCCACAGGGATGTTCTGGTCACTCTGAAAGTTAGTCTTGCACACTGCCAGACACACCCGACATCTTTGCCGTACTCGCGGGAATGTTCCAGTCACTCTAGGAACTTTGTCTCGTGCACTGCCCAATGCACTTGAAGCCTCTGCCTTACCCGCAGGGATGTTTTGGTCGCTCCCGGAAGTTCATCCTATGTACTGCTGAATGCAACCAAAGCCTCTGCCACGCCTAGGGGGATGATCCATTTGCTCTCGGAAGTTCCTCCCACAAACTGGCAAATGCATCCAACGCAGCTGCTGCAACCAAAGGGCTGTTCCGGTTGCTCTTGGAACTTTATCTCGCGCACTTCCAAACACACCCGGAACCCCTGCCATGCCCTCGGGGGTGTTCTGGTCTATCTCAGAAGTTCGTCTCGCTCACTGCTCAGTGTCCCAATTCTCTGTTGCGGCCATAGGGATGTTCTAGTCGCTCTCAGAAGTTCATCCCGTGCACTGACAAACTGTTGAGATCCCGATTTTTTTCCCAACTTTTCTAAACCTTAGGGGTCAGTAAGCCTACTAAAAACCTTCCTAACTTGCTGTCTCGTTTGATTCTTGAGTTCTTTTCTTGGATTTTTGTCCCCTAAGCTGTCCTTCGGGATTAACTAATGTATAAAGGATATGTTGGACAGGCGACAGGCAAGACAACTCTTAAACCTGTCACAACTTGCCTTGGTTGAAGAAGACAACTCTTGACTTCAACCTAAGCACTTTAGCAAGGAAGACAACTCTTAACCTTATCTTAAGCCCAAGTTATCTCAAGACAACTCTTAAAAGATAACCAAAATATAAACAAGAATGGAAGCAAGAATGCTAACCTTGATTCTTGATTAATGAATGAGAAATATACAAAATTTAGAGCATATCCCCTCCTCACAAATAATGGGTTGTATTCATAGTATTTAGACAGCTTTATCCTAATTCAACTAGTACTTAGGTTTCTTATCCACTTAGGATATGTTTTCCTACGTCAACAAGGTTTTCTAACACAACTAAACATTATCAAGATAGACCTTATCCCATTGTTTCCTAATCCTACTATTATTCTTGGTCTTTCTTGAATTCCTACTTTGACTAAATCTTTCTGTCCTTATCTTATCTCCTCTCCTACAGCTGCTGACCTTCATCTTGCCCTTTCCTTCTAGGATTATGACTTCCATTATGGTGTGTCCTTCCATTCCAAACTTCTCCTTGACATGAACATCTTGTTGAAGTCAAACCTGAAATGATGTCCTGCTGCTGCTTGAGTTCTTCATGCCGTCCATATGCTTCTCCTACTCGGATTGCATCATGCATGTCCTAACAATGCTGGTGTTCTTCTTGGCTTGGATTTCGGCAGTCAGTTAGGACAGAGTCAAAACCTGGCTGTGCTTCACTGCATGATGCATGCATGCTTGTTGCACACACATTCTGGCCTGTTGCTGCCTCTCTTGCTGCTTGGTGCCTCGTGCGCATTCGCTTACACTCCCTTTGCCTCCCAAGGTCCTCAACACGAACATGTTCGATGCCACTGCCACGCCCTCAGGGATGTTTGGGTCACTGCTGCATGTTAATCCCATGCACAGCCCAGTGCACCCGAAGGCACTGCAGTGCCCACGGGGATGTTCTGGTTGCTCCAGGAAGTTCATCCTGAACACTGCCAAATGCGCTCGAAGCCTCTGCAGTGCCCAAAGGGATGTTCTAGTTGCTCCCAAAACTTCATCACACGTACTGCTGAACACACCCGAAGCCTCTATCGCATCGGCAGGGATGTTCTGGTTGCTCTTGGAAGTTTGTTCCGTTCACTGCCCTTGGTTGCGCCCATCGGTATGTTCCAGTTGATCCTTGAAGTTCATCCTGTGCACTGCCGAGCTGTTGGGGTCCCAATTTTTTGTTCCAAATTTTGTATGCCTTCGGGGTCAGCACACCTACTAAAAACCTTCAAACTTGCTGTCCCATTTGATTCTTGAGTTCTTTTCTCGGATTTTCATCTCCTAAGCTGTTCTACAGTATTAGCTAATGTATAAAGGATATGTGGGATAGGCAAGAAAACTCTTAAACCTATCGAAACTTGCCTTGGTTGAAGAAGACAACTCTTGACCTCAACCCAAGCTCTTAAGCAAGGAAGACAACTCTTTGCCTTGTCTTAAGCCCAAGTTATCTCAAGACAACTATTAAAAGATAACCAAAATGTAGAAAAGAATGGAATCAAGAATGCTAACCTTGATTCTTGATTAATGAATGAGAAATATACAAAATTCGGAGCATATCCCCTCCTCACAAATAATGGGCTATATTTATAGTATTTAGACGACCTTATCCTAATTCAACTAGTACTTAGGTTTATTATCCACTTAGGATATGTTTTCCTAAGTCAACACAGTATTTAAGTCAACTAAAATATGATCAAGATAGACTTTATCCCACTGTTTCCTAATCCTACTAGGATTCTTGGGGTCTTTCTTGAATTCTTACTTAGATTAGAATACCTACTTTGACTAAATCTTTCTATCCTTATCTTATCTCCCTCCTACAGCTGTTGACCTTCATCTTGCCGTTTCCTTCTAGGATTATGACTTCCATTATGGTGTGTCCTTCCATTCCAAGACTTCTCCTTGACATGAACATCTTGCTGAAGTCAACCTGCCATGTTGTACTGCTACTGCTAGAGTTCTTCATGCTGTCCATATCCTTCTACTACTCGGATTGCATCATGCGTGTCCTACCAATGCTGGTTTTGTTCTTGGCTTAGATTTCGACAGTCAGTTAGGGCAGAGTCAAAACCTAGCCGTGCTTCACTGCATGATGCGTGCTTGCTTGTTGCACACACATTTTGGCCTATTGCTGCCTCTCTTGCTGCTTGGTGCCCCATTCGAATTCGCTTACACTCCCTTTGCCTCTTAAGATCCTCAACACGAACATGTCCGATGCCGTTGCTACGCCCACGGGGGTGATTGGGTCACTGTTGGATATTCATCCCACGCACAACCTAGTGCACCCGAAGCCACTACAGTGCCCACAGGGATGTTCTGGTTGCTACAGGAAGTTCATCCTGCACACTGCCAAATGCGCCTGAAGCCTCTGCCGTGCACACGGGGATGTTCCATTTGCTCCTAGAACTTTGTCACGCGCACTACTGGACACACCCGAAGCCTCTATCACGCCAGTAGAGATGTTCTGATCGCTCTTGGAAGTTTGTTCCCGTGCACTGCCTTTGGTTGCGCCCATAGGTATGTTCCAGTAGATCTTGGAAGTTCTTCCTGTGCACTGCCCAGCTGTTGGAGTCCCAATTTTTTGTTCCAACTTTTGTAGACCTTAGGGGTTAGCACGCCTACTAAAAACGTTCTAAACTTGCTATTCCATTTTATTCTTGAGTTCTTTTCTCAGATTTTCATCCTCTAAGCTGTCCTACGGTATTAACTAATGTATAAAGGGTATGCTGGATAGGCAATACAACTTTTAAACCTATCAAAACTTGCCTTGGTTGAAGAAGACAACTCTTGACCTCAACCCAAGCTATTAAGCAATGAAGACAACTCTTTTGCTTAATAGCTTGTTGCTTCATTGCATGCTA
>BNST01003115.1:0-12077 GCA_019650275.1 Xylocarpus granatum
TCACATTGTCAAACGTCCCGGATGCCTCTACTAAGCCTGCGGCGATGTTATGGTTGCTCCTGGAAGTTCGACCTGCACAGCTGCCCAACGCGGCCGCGGGGATGTTCCGGTCACTCCCAGAAGTTCGTCCTGCACACTGCCAAACGCACCCGACACCGCAGTCGCACCTGTGCCGATGTTCCGGTCACTCCAGGAAGTTCGACCCGCGCACTGCTCAATGCACCTGAAGCCACTACCGATGCCTGATAGGATTTTTCGGTCGCACCCAGAAGTTCTTCCCATGCACTGACAAATGCGCCTGATGCCTCTGCCAGCCTGCGGAGATGTTCTGGTCACTCCCGAAAGTTCCTCCCGTGCACTGCCAAATGCGCCCAACGCCTTGCCGAATGCACCCGACACCTCTGCCGCACCTGCAGGGATGCTCCAGATCTGCTCTCAGAAGTTCATGCCAAGCACTGCCAAATGCGTCCGATGCCTCTCCTGAGCCAGCGGTGATTTTCTGGTCGCTTCCCGGAAGCTCGTTCCGAGCACGGCCAAACATGTCCAACACCACTGCCATCCCTACTGGCATTTTTCTGTCGCTCCTGGAAATTCATCCTGCCCATGCCCGAAACGTGCCTGATGCCTCTGCTGTGCCCACAGGGATGTTCTGGTCACTCTCGGAAGTTCGTCCCATAAACTGTCAAACCAGCCCGATATAGCTGCTGCGCCTGCAGAGTTGTTACGGTCACTCCCAGAAGTTCTTCCTGCAGCCGCGCCCCTGGTGATGTTCCAGTCACTCCCAAAGTTTGTACTGTGCACTGCCGAACATGCCAGATGTCTTTGCTGTGACCAGCTGGTATATTCAGTTGCTCCCGGAAGTTCATCCCTTGCAGTGCCAAATGTGCCCGATGCCGCTGCCGCACTCGCCAGATGTTCCGGACACTCACAAAAGTTTGTCCTGCACACTGCCGAATGCAGTCAAAAGCTCTGCCACGCCTGCAGGGATGTTCTGGTTGCTCCAGGAAGTTTGTCCCCGGGCACTGCCAAATGTGTCCAACGCCGCTGCTGTGCCTGCAGGAATGTACTGGTTGCTCCAAGAAGTTCATCCTGTGCACTGCCGGACGTGTCTGAAGCCGCTGCCATGCCTGCAGGAATGTTTTGATCGCTCCCGCATGTTCATCCTGCGCACTGTCAAACGTGCCAGATGCCTCTACCAAGCCTGTGGCGATATTATGTCGCTCGTGGAAGTTCAACCTGCACACTGCCCAACACGCCCGCGGGAATGTTAGCACTGGAAAATGCACCCCAAGCCTCTGCCGCCCTTTAGGGATGTTACAGTGCTCCCGGAAGTTTGTGCCACACACTGCTGAACATGTCCGATGCCGCTTCTGCGCCTGTGGCAATTTTCAGTTCACTCACAGAAGTTCGTCCCATGCACTGCTGAATGCACCTGATGCAGCTACCGCGCTCGCAGGGGATGTTCCTGTCACTTCCGGAAGTTCATCCCGAGCACAGCCAAACTCGTCCGATGCCTCTGCTGAGCACGTGGGGATTTTCTCGGTCACTCCTAGAAGTTCGTCCAACACACTGGTGAATGCATACAATGCCACTGCAATGGCCGCGGGGATGTTCTGGTCGCTCCCGAATTTTGTTCTGCGCACTGCCAAACGTGTCCGATGCCGCTGCCGTGGCTGTAGGGATGTTCTGGTCGCTCCCAGATGTTCCTCCTGAGCACTGCCGAACACGTCCGATGCCATGCGAACTGTCGATGCCACTGCTGAGCCCAGAGGAATTTTTCAGTTGCCCCCGGAAGTTCATCCTGTGCACTGCCAAATGTGCCCAATGCCTCTGTCGCGCCCGCAGGGATGTTGCAATTGCTCCCAGAAGTTCGTGCCGTGTACTGCCGAACATGTCCGACGCTGCTTCCATGCCCGTGGGGATATACAAGTCGCTCACAGAAGTTCGTCCGGCGCACTGCTGAATGCGCCCAACGCCTCTGCTGCTCCCGTGGGGATATTGGGGTTGCCCCTGGAAGTTCGTACCATGCACTGCCGAACTGGCCGATGCCTCTTCCGCACCCATGGGATGTTCCGGTCGCTCCTGGAAGTTCATTCCGTGCACTGCCGAAACGTGCCCGACGCCTCTGCTGCGCACCTGCTGGGATGTTCTGGTTGCTCTCGGAAGCTCATCCTGCGTGCAACCGAATGTGTCCGATGCCACTGCTGTGACCGTGGGGATGATCTGGTCGCTCTTGTAAATTCATCCTGCACACTGCTGAACGCACCCGTGGGGATTTTTCGGTTGATCCCAGAAGTTCATCCCGCGCAATGCCAAACGCGCACAATGCCGCTGCCGCACCTGGGAGGATGTTCCAGTTGTGCCGGAAGTTCATCCTGCGCACTGCTCAACACGCCTGAAGCCTCTCCCATGCCCGAAGGGATGTTTCAATTGCTCCCGGAAGTTTGTCCCATGCACTGCCCAATGTGTCCAATTCCACTGCCGCGCCTGCAGGGATGTTCCGATCGCTCCCAGAAGTACATCCCAAGCACTGCCGAATGCATCCAATGCCTCTACCGACCCGCAGGGATATTTTGGTGGCTCATGGAAGTTTGTCCCGTGCACTGCCAAGCGCGCCGATGCCTCTGCTGTGCCCACGGGGATGTTCCGGTCACTCCTGGAAGCTCATCCCATGCACTGCCCAAACGCCCGAAGCCTCTCCCGCACCCAAAGGGATGTTTCGATCGCTCCCAGAACTTTGTCCCGTGCGCTGCCAAATGTGCCCGACTCCACTGCTGCACCAGTGGGGATGTACCGGTCGCTCGCGGAAGTTCATCCTGAGCACTGCCGAGTGCGTCCAACGCCTCTGCCAACCCCGCGGGGATATTCCTATGGCCCATGGAAGTTCATCCTGGGCACTGCCAAATGCATCCGATGCCGCTGCGGCAGTCGCGGTGATGTTCCGGTCGCTGCCAGAAGTTCATCCCGCGTACTGCAGAACTGTTAGGGGTCCCGATTTTTTTCCCCAACTTTTCTACACCTTAGGGGTCAGCACGCCTACTGGAATCCTTCCTAACTTGCTGTCCCGTTTGATTCTTGAGTTCTTTTCTTATATTTATGTCCCCTAAGCTGTCCTTCGGGTTAACTAATATATAAAAGATATGTTGGATAGGCAAGACAACTCTTAAACCTATCACAACTTGCCTTGGTTGAAGAAGACAACTCTTAACTTCAACCTTAGCTCTTAAGCAAGGAAGACAACTCTTAACCTTGACTTAAGCCCAAGTTATCTCAAGAAAACTCTTAAAAGATAACCGAAAAATAAACAAGAATGTGAGCAAGAATGCTTACCTTTGATTCTTGATTAATGAATGAGAAATATACAAAATTCGTAGCATATGAGCTCCTCGCAAATAATGGGCTGTATTTATAGTCCTAAGACAGCCTTATCCTAATTTAACTAGTACTTAGGTTCCTTATCCACTTAGGATATGTTTTCCTAAGTCAACAAGCTTTTCTAAGTCAAATAAAACATTATCAAGATAGACCTTATCCATTGTTTCCTAATCCTACTAGGATTCTTGGTCTTTCTTGAATTCCTACTAAGACTAGAATTCCTACTTTGACTAAGTCCTTCTGTCCTTATCTTATCTTCTTTCCTAGAGCTGCTGACTTCTTCTTTGCCGTTTCCTTCTTGAATTAGACTTCTTGCTGTGGCGTCCTTCCTCTCCAAGACTTCTCTTTGGCATGGTCATCTTGCCAAGGTAATCCTGCCAAGACGTCTTGCTGCTGCTGGAATTCTTCATGCCGTCACTCTCCTTTTCCTGCTCGGACTGCTTCATGCGTGTCCTGCCAATGCTGGTCTTCTTCTTGGCTTTCATTTTCGCAATTGATTAGGACTGAGTCAGAACCTGGCCGTGCTTCACTGCTTGCTGCGTGCATGCTGGTTGTGCGCACTTGCTGGTCGGTTGCTGCCTCTCTTGCTGCCTGGCGCCTTGCGCGCATTCTCTCACGCTCCCTTTGCCTCCTAAGGTCCTCAACAAGAATGCACCCAATGCCGCTGCCTCACTCATGGGAATGTTCCGGTCATTCCCGGAAGTTCATCCCAAGCGCTGCTCAACGTGCCTGAAGCCTTTGCTGCTCCTGCAGGGATGTTCCGGTCACTTCCAGAAGTTCATCCCGTGCACTGCTGAACGTGCCTGATGCCTCTGCTGTACTCCAGTCGCTCTTGTATGTTCGTCCTGAGAACTGCCGAATGTGTCTGATGCCTCAGACGAGCCGCGGGGATGATCCAGTCGCTCTTGAAAGTTCGTCCCTGCGCACGGCCGAATGCGCCCGATGCCTCTGCTGCGCCCGCGGGATGTTCCGGTTGCTCCCGGAAGTTTGTCCCGAGCACTGCAGAATGCGTCTGATGCCTCTTCCAAGCCCTGCAGGCATTTTCTGGTTGCTCCTAGAAGTTCGTTCTGCCGGGCCTGCAGGGATGTTCTGGTCGCTCCCGGAAGTTCGTCCGGAGCACTGCCGAACACGTCCAACGCCTCTGCGAGCCTCCAGGGATTTTCCGGTCGCTCCCAAAAGTTCATCCTGTGCACCCCACACCGCTGCCGCGCCTGCAGTGATGTTCCGGTCGCTCCAAGAAGTTCGTCCCGTGCACTTCCAAACGCGCCCAATGCCTCTTCTGCACCCGGGGATATGTTTCGGTCGCTTCTGAAAGTTCATCCTGTGCACTAGCAAACGTGTCTGACGCCGCAGCCGCACCGGCGGGGATGTTCCAATCACTCCCGGAAGTTTGTCCCATGCACTGCTGAACGCAGCCCAAAGCCTCTGCCGCACCTACGTCGATGTTCTGTTCGCTCCCGGAATGCGAATCCTCTGCTGCACCCTGCATGGATGTTCCGGTCGATCCCGGAAGTTCATCCAGAGCACTGCCAAATGTGTCCAACACTGCTGCTGTGCCTGCGGGGTTGTTCTGGTCACTCCCGGATGTTCATCCCGTGCACTGCCGAATGTGTCCAATGCTGCCCAACGCCGCTGCTGTGCCCGCAGGGATGTTCCAGTCACTCCCCAATGTTCATCCTGTGCACTGCCAAACGTGCCTGATGCCTCTGCCGCGCTTGTAGGGATGATCCGGTCGCTCCGAAGTTCATCCCGCACTGCCGAACGTGTCCAACTCCGCTGCCATGCCCACAGGAATGTTCTGGTCACTCCCATAAGTTCATCCTGCAAACTTTTGAATGCGGCCGACTTCTCTGATGCACCTACAGGCATGTTCCAGTCACTCCTGGAAGTTCATCCCGAGCACTGCCAAATGCATCCGATGCCTAAGCCGAGCCCGCGTGGATTTTCTGGTCTTTCCCAGAAGTTCATCCCGTGTACTGCCGAACGCGCCTGATGACTCTGCCACACCCACGGGGATGTTCAGGTCGGTCCTGGAAGTTCATCCCGCGCATTGCCGAACTGTTTGGGTCCCGATTTCTTGTCCCAACTTTTCTACACCTTAGGAGTTAGCACGACTTCTAAAACCTCTCATAACTTGCTGTCCCGTTTGATTCTTGAGTTCTTTTCTTATATTTATGTCCCCTAAGCTGTCCTTTCGGGATTAACTTATATATAAAGGATATGTTGGATAGGCAAGACAACTCTTAAACCTATCACAACTTGCCTTGGTTGAAGAAGACAACTCTTGACTTCAACCTTAGCTCTTAAGCAAGGAAGACAACTCTTCACCTTGTCTTAAGCCAAAGTTATCTCAAGACAACTCTTAAAAGATAACTGAAATATAAACAAGAATGGAAGCAAGAATGCTAACCTTGATTCTTGATTTCATGAATGAGAAATATACAAAATTCGGAGCATATCCCCTCCTCACAAATAATGGGCTGTATTTATAGTCCTAAGACAGCCTTATCCTAATTCAACTAGTACTTAGGTTCCTTATCCACTTAGGATATGTTTTCCTAAGTCAAAAGTTTTCTAAAACAAAACATTATCAAGATAGACCTTATCCCACTGTTTCCTAATCCTACTAGGATTCTTGGTCTTTCTTGAATTCCTACTTAGACTAGAATTCCTACTTTGACTAAGTCTTTCTATCCTTATCTTATCTCCTCTCCTACAGCTGCTGAACTTCTTCTTGCCATTTCCTTCTAGGATTAGGACTTCCATATGGCGTGTCCTTCCACTCCAAGATTCCTCCTTGACGTGAACATCTTGCTGAAGTCAAACCTGCCATGACGTCCTGCTGCTGCTGGAGTTCTTCATGCCGTCAATGTCCTTCTCCTGCTCGGATTGCTTCATGCGTGTCCTGCCAATGCTGGTTTTCCTCTTGGCTTGGCTTTCCGCGGTTAGTTAGGACTAGCCAGAACCTGGCCGTGCTTCATTACTTGCCATGTGCATGCTTGTTGCATGCACATTCTGGCCTGTTTCTGCTCTCTTGCTACTTGGCGTCTCGCGCGCATTCGCTCACGCTCCCATTGCCTCCAAAGGTCATCATTTTCTGCCTGTTGCATTTCCTGCATACTTAGGTTCTCAACACAAACGCACCTGATGCTTCTGCTTCGCCCACGGGGATGTTCTGGTTGCTCTCAGAAGTTCGTCCCACACACTGCCCAACGTGCCCGAAGCCTCTTCTGCGCCTGCGGGAATTTCCGTTCGCTCCTGACGTTCGTCCCTGAACTGTCGAACACACCTAACGCCTCTGCCGCTCCCTCGGGGTTGTTCTGGTCGCTCCTGGTAGTTCATCCCATGCACTGCCCAATGTACCCGAAGCCTTTGCCGTGCCCGTGGGAATATTCCGGTCACTCCCTGAGGTTCGTCCAACAGACTGCCCAATGCGACCGAAGCCTCTGCCGTGCCCAAGGGTATGTTCTGGTTGCTCCCGGATGTTCGTCCCGTGTACTGCCCAATGTGCCCGAAACCTCTGCGGCACCCACGGGGATGTTCTGTTCGCTCCCTGAAGTTCATCCGCACCAATGCCGTGCCTGCGGGGATGTTCCGGTTGCTCTCAAAAGTGTCCCATGCACTGCCCAATGCGCCCGAATCCTCTACCATGCCCGCGGGGATGTTCCGGTCGCTCCTGAAAGTTCATCCTGTGCACTGCCGAGTGTGTCCAATGCTGCTCCCGTTCCTGCAGAGACGTACCAGTCGCTCCCGGAGGTTCATCCTGCGCCCTGCCAAACGCGACCGTTGCCTTTGTCGCGCCAGCGGGGATGATCCGGTCGCTCCAGGAATTTCATCTTGCACCCTGCCAAATGCATCTGAAGCCTCTGCTGCGCCTGCAGGGATGTTCCAGTTGCTCCCGGAAGTTCGCCCTGTGCACTGCCCAACACGCCGAAGCCTCTGCTGTGCCCACGGGCATAATCCGGTCGCTCCCCAAAGTTTGTCATGCACACTGCCGAAACGCACCCAATGCTGCTGCCACATCTGCGGGGATGTTCTGGTCGCTCCCGGAAGTTCGCCCCACGCACTGCCGAATGCACCGATGCCTCTGCCGTGCCTGCAGCGATGCTCCGGAAGCTCCCAGAAGTTCATCTCACGCACTGCCAAATGCGCCTGATGCCACTGCCATGCCTGCAGGGATGTTCTGGTAGCTTCCGAAGTTCATCTCACACACTGCCGATCGCGTCCGATGCCTCTGCGCCGCCCATGGGGACATTCTGGTCGCAGCTGGAAGTTTGTCCCGCACACTAACAAATGCACCCGATGCCTCTCCCGTGCCCACAGGGATGTTCTGGTCGCTCCCGAAAGTTCCTCCCGCGCACTGCCGAACGTGCCCCACACCTCTGCCGTGCCAGCGGGGATGTCCTAGTCGCTCCCTCTAGTTCATCACTCACGCTGCCCAATGCACCCAAACCTCTGCCTCGCCTGTAGGGATGTTCCGGTTGCTCACGGAAGTTCGTCATGCACACTGTAGAATGCGCTCGACACCTCTGCAGCGCATGCGGGTATGTTCTGGTCGGTCCCAGAAGTTCGCCCCTTGCATTGCCTTGCTTTGGGTCTGTTTGGCAGTGGACGGTATGAATTTCGGGGAGTGACCAGAACATCCAGGTAGTCACGGCAGAGGTGTCAGGCTCATTTGGCAGTGCACAGGATGAACTTCCGGGAGTGAACAGAACATCCTACTGGGCACAGCTGTGGGTCAGGCTTGTTTGGCAGTGTACAGGGCGAACTTCCAGGAGTGACCGGAACATCCCTTTGGGCACCGCAGAGGCATTGGGCGCATTCAGTAGTGCACGGGATAAACTTACTAGAGCAACTAGAACATCCCCTCGGGCAGTCTGAGGCTTCGGGAGCATTGGACAGTGCGCGGGATAAACTTCCAGAAGCAACGGGAGCATCTCCGCAGGAGTGGCAAAGTCTTCAGGCACGTTGGGCAGTGCATAGGATGAACTTCCGGCAGTGACCAGAATATCCTTGAGGGCGCGACAGAGGCGTTGGGCATGTTTGGCAGTGAACGGGACGAACTTCTAGGAGTGACTAGAATGTCCCCGCTGGTGCAGCAGAGTGCTGAGAACCTAAGTATGCAGGAAAGGCAATGGGCAGAAAATGGGGCGAGCAAAGGAGAGCATGGGCCAGAAAATGTGCATAACAAGAATGGCAACAGAAAGTATGCAGCCCAGCAGTGAAGCCCAACCAGTATTTGACTTAATCCTAATTAATGAAAGGACATCTACGCCAAGCAGAATTCCAGCAGCAGCAGGACATCCATGCTAAGGAGAATTCCAGCAGCAGCAGGACATGCATGATGAATTCCAGTAGCAATAGGATAGTCGCAACAAGAAGAATTCTAAGGGCAGAAGGATACTCATTGAGAGTCCTAGTCCTAGAAGGATAAGCCAAGAGGAAGTCCAGCTGCTGTAGAAAACAAGATAAGTAGGAATTCTAGTCTAGTAGAATTCAAGAAAGACCAAGAATCCTAGTAGGATTAGGACACAAAGGATAAGGTCTATCTTGATAATGTTTTATTTGACTTAGAAAAGCTTGTTGACTTAGGAAAACATATCCTAAGTGGATAAGGAACCTAAGTACTAGTTAAATTAGGATAAGGCTGTCTTAGGACTATAAATACAGCCCATTATTTGTGAGGAGGACATAAGCTACGAATTTTGTTATTTTCTCATTCATTAATCAAGAATCAAAGGTAAGCATTCTTGCTCACATTCTTGTTTATATTTTCGGTTATCTTTTAAGAGTTGTCTTGAGATAACTTGGGCTTAAGTCAAGGTTAAGAGTTGTCTTCCTTGCTTAAGAGCTAAGGTTGAAGTTAAGAGTTGTCTTCTTCAACCAAGGCAAGTTGTGATAGGTTTAAGAGTTGTCTTGCCTATCCAACATATCTTTATATATATTAGTTAACCCGAAGGACAGCTTAGGGGATATAAAATAAGAAAAGAACTCAAGAATCAAATGGGACAGCAAGTTAGGAAGGATTCCAGTAGGCGTGCTGACCCCTAAGGTGTAGAAAAGTTGGGGAAAAAATCGGGACCCCAACAAATTGGTGCTTTCATTGAGAGATCAGCACAACCACCAGTTGAGAGGAAGCACAAACACCTCTACAAATTAGTGCTCTAGTTGAGACAGCAGCACAGACACCAGTCAATTGCAAGGCATCGAGGTTACCATGTCATCTAGGCAGCATTCACCCGCACCACAGGAACAAACTGGGAAGATTTCTCAGCCACCAACCGCAGAAGAATCCTTGCCTTGGAGAGGAAACCAGAATGCGATCAATGACCAGGTAGGTGATATCAAACACCAACTATCATCTATCATTCATTCTCTTGAACAATTGAAGAGAGACACACCCGAATGGCCGGAAAACAAGTCCAAACCGAGTCAGGCAGAAACAGCCACCTACCACAAACATCTAGGAGGCTTCAATCTAAAATCACACGGCACCAAGTGCATGAGGAAGATTCTGACCAGGAGCAGTTTCCCTCTCAAGAAAGGGGGAAAAGGCGCACAAGTTTGGGAAGCAGGAGGGAGACTTCACCAAATGAACACCTGCCCTTATCCCATTGTTTCCTAATTCTGCTAGGATTTTTGGTCTTTCTTGAATTTCTTCCTAGACTAGAATTCCTACCTTATCTTGTATTTTACAGCGGTGGCACTTCCTCTTTGCCTAATCCTTCTAGGACTAGGACTCTGAATGCATATCCTTCTGCCCTTAGAATTCTTCTTGTCACGACTATCCTATTGCTACTTGAACTCATCATGAGTGTCCTGCTGCTGATAGAACTCTTCTTGGCATGGATGTCCTACTGCTGCTGGAACTCTGCTTGGCATAGATGTCCTGCTGCTGCTGGAACTCTGCTTGGCGTAGATGTCCTCCTACTGCTGGAACTCTTCTTGACATGGACGTTCTGCTGCTGCTGGAGTTCTTCTTGATGGGAATATCCTTTTTCTGCTGGAACTCCTGTTGGCAGGAATGTCCTTCATTGATTAGGATTAAGTCAAATACTGGCCAGGCTTCACTGCTGGGCTGCACATTTTCTGTTGCCATGCTTGTTGTGCACATTTTCTGGCCCATGCTCTCCTTTGCTGCCTCATATTCTGCCTGTTGCATTTCCTGCATACTTAGGTTCTCAACAGTTCAGCAGTGCGCGGGACGAACTTCCAGGAGCGACTGGAACATCCCCAAGGGTGCTGCGGCAGTGTCATTCTGTTAGGCAGTACGCGGGACGAACTTCTGGGAGCCACTGGAACATCGCTGCAGGCGCGGCAGCAGGCGTTGGACACATTCGGCAGTGTGCAGGACGAACTTCTGGGAGTGACCGGAACATCCCCGTGGCACAACAGAGGCTTCGGGGTGGCAGTGCATGGGACGAACTTCCAAGAGCGACCAGAACATGCCTATGGGCACGGCTGAGGCATTGGGCGCTTTCGGCAGTGCGAGGGACAAACTTCCGGGAACAACCAGAACATCCCTGCAGGCATGGCAGAGGTGTCGGGCCCATTCAGCACTACACGGGACGATCTTCTGGGAGACACCCGAACATCCCCACGGGTGCAGCAGCAGAGGCTTCGGGCACATTGAACAGTGCATGGGACGAACTTCCGGGAGCGACCGGAGCATCACGGTCAGCGCGGCAGAGGCGTTGGGCTTATTCGGCAGTGCGTGGGATAAACTTCTGGGAGTGACCGGAACATCCCCAAGGGTGTGCCTGAGGTGTCGGCCGCGATCTGCCGGGCGCGGGGCAAACTTCCTGGAGCAACTAGAACATCCCAGCAGGCACAGCAGAGGCATCGGGCGCATTCGGCAGCGCACGGAACAAACTTCCGGGAGCGACCAGAACATTGCAGTGGGTGCGGCAGAGGCATCGGGCACGTTCGGCAGCGCATGGGACAAACTTCCGAGAGCGACCTCAACATTCCCCCGGGCACGGCAGCGTCATCGGACATGTTTGGCAGTGCATGGGACGAACTAATGGGAGCGACCAGAACATCCTGCAGGCATGGCAGAAGCTTTAGTTGCATTAGGCAGTGCACCTGACACCTCTGTTGTGCCAGTAGGATGTTCCGGTAGCTCCTAGAAGTTCATCTCCCGTACTGCCCAACATGTCTGAAGCCTCTGTTGTGCCTGTGGGGATGTTCCGGTTGCTCCTAGAAGTTCGTCCCGCACACTTCTGGATGCGCCCGACAGCATTGTCAGACCTGCGAGGATGTTCTGATTGCTCCCAGATGTTCATCCCAAGCGCTTTCGAATGCATCCGATGCCTCTGCCAAGCCCTCAGGGATTTTTAGGTCACTCCTAGAAGTTCATCCTGTGCACTACCAAACGGGTGTGACATCTCTGCCGCACCCACTGGGATGTTCAGTCGCTCCAGGAAGTCCCTTCCTCTGAACTGCCAAATGCATCCGAAGCCTCTATGGCACCCATGGGGATAATCCGGTCGCTCCAGGAATTTCGTCCCGTGCACTGCCAAACATGTCTAAAGCCGTTGCTGCGCCCGCAGGGGTGTTTTGGTTGCTCCTAGAAGTTCATCCTGAGCATTATCGAACTCGTCCAACACCTCTACTGAGCCCGTGGTGATTTTTCGGTCACTTCCAAAAGTTTGTCCCACGCACTCCCAATGCGCCCGAAGCCTCTGCCACACTTGAGGGAG